>CM033469.1:50724261-50944261 GCA_019447015.1 Hymenochirus boettgeri | reverse complement strand
CCTTTACTTCTGCCTCGCTCGACTGGCAGGCTTTTGGTCAGGGGATCCTGTGTACCCCAACCTCGGACAGGAAGTGCCCATGAGGGTCAGTGGGCTTTCAGGGAGGCTAAGAGCCAACCATGGCTGCCCAGGGTGCCCCCAGCCCAATGTGACAATATATCTATAGCCCCCTGCAAAGATTGCACATCCTCTGAAGTTTTTAATGGTCGACAAAGTTTAATGCCGTCAGCAAACACAGAAACCTTGTTGACAATACCCACATCCAAATCATTAATAAATAGATTAAATAGAAGCCGCCCCAACACAGAAACCTGTGGCACCCCACTTAGCACTTTAGTCCATAATGATGAAGCCCCATTAACAACTACTCTCTGCATCCTATTCATTAACCAATTTTCTATCCATGTACAAATGTGACTCCTCAGATCAACTGACCTTAGCTTATACATTAGTCGCCAATGGGGGACTGTATCGAAAGCCTTTGCAAAATCTAAGTAAACAACATCTACTTCTATGCCAGAGTCTAAAAGACCCTGAAGAAGCCATAGCGCAAGGTTGCGCAGTTGGTGAAATGCGCGTAGGTTAGGAACATGGTGAGGCTACCGGCGTCCAGGAAGGAGCTCGAACAGTGACTGGAGGAACGTGAATAAGAAGATTTCTAAGGATCAAGGCAAGCAGCGGTCTACGATCAGAATGTCGGGTGAAGAGTGTGGTCCCGTGAGTCCCGAATTTGTTATACATTGTATGGCTAGTCATTTTTGATTAGGAAGGATATATCTCGACCATTGGTACTTTTCCACTATACAGCAAGACTTCGGCCTACAGTCACTGGATGTTTGCTACTTTAAGGAGCCGGATTTAGCTATTGGTTTCTGGGGACGCCATGTAACCTGTTTTTAGGATTATATGTATATGTAAGGGGTTATTGTATTGTATTGTATATTACACTTACTATGTGTTGGGGGGAATTTATGTAACAACTGGATGCCAATAAACGTTTTTGTATATTTTGGCCCATATTGTAAGTGCCTTGTTTCAGTGGGGTCTTCTTTAAGGGGTTGCCTTTGGCCTCTGTTTTGTTATATTTGGATTTATACCCCTCTAGGCACGACTAGATATATAGCGTATACACTGGGTCCCTTAATATGAGTTTCTGTGCCACACCAGAACAATAACTACTAAATTTCTACCTACTTCCTCATAAAAGCCAAGCAAGTCAGTTTGACAAGATCTATTCCTCCTAAATCCATGCTGGTTACTACTTACAAGGTCTGTCCTTGAAACATTCTCTAGAACGTGTTCTCTTATTAAACTTTTCCAGTATCTTCCCCACCACTGAAGTTAAACTTACAGGCCTGTAATTCCCCGGCTGTGAATGGCTACCCTTTTTGAATACTGGAATATCAGCCTTTTTCCAGTCCAGAGGCACACTTCCAGACATAAGGGAATGTGCAAAAATAAGAAACAATGGCCTAGATAAAACTGAACTTAACTCCCTAAGTACCCGAGGATGTATTTTATCTGGTCCAGGAGATTTATTAATATAAACCTTATTTAGTTCTTTCCATGGGCAGAGGGTGAGATTTTGAATAGGGAAGGCAAGGCAAGTATCATTGCCGCGGGCAGCGCGGCGCTAATTTTTTAGGCCACGCCCCCCCGACACGCCCCTTTCCACTCCCACCATATAGGTAAAATAATATGAAGTGAGTGTCAGTGCTGCGCGTAGCGCGGCGCAAATTTTTAAGACATGCCCCTTTTCATGCCCCCCACACCCACTTTGCATTTTAGTCATAGTTTAAAATTTTATATTTTACACAAAATGCTTGGCACACAGAAATGGGCAATGTTCTTGGCACACAGAAATGGGCAATAATATGCTTGGCACAGAAATGGGCAATATGCTTGGCACAGAGAAATGGGCAATATGCTTGGCACAGAGAAACGGCACACACACAGTATACATAACTTAGTTACTTACAGTTACAGTTTGCCTGCAGACAGTGCTGACTCTGAGGAAAGTCTCTAGACATCCCAGGAAGCTCTGGGGCAGGAGGGGGCGGAGCTCTGTGTTCTGAATCCTTCTGTCCCAGGCTCAGGCTCAGTGCAGTAAAGTTTTTGTTGGGAGAAAAAACGGAACTTCCGGTTTTTGAAAAACTTTATTTGCACTCACACTGCCTGGCCAGCCAGATACAATCCAGGAGCTTAGGAGGGGCGCCGAGACATGGGTAATGTTTAGAGCTAGCTATGGGAGGAGCTACTGACAGCAGCGCACCCACAACCCCCCCCCCCACCACCACCACTAACCCCGGAAATATTTAAAGGTGCACAAGTTTTATTTTTTTCTAGCTTTTTTTTTTTTTTGGACAGATTTCACTTGAGTCTTATGCAAAATCTGCCTATGGTTCTTTCTGTACCATATCCTCGGTTAACAAAAGTGCACTTGAATCTTTTATGCCAGGTTTGGACCTAACAAAAGGAAGTTTCCTGTGAGTGTAACGAACTTGTGAGTGTCCCTTTCTCTTAAGGACCTTGATCTCAAGGACATAAAAAAAGAAGGACATTGAAACAAGAAGGGCAATTAAACAAGGTTTGTGCGTCACTGTGTTGGTGTGGTGTATTAGAAGGGACAGTTTTGTCAGTACCATGCAATGTACATCGTGCCCGTTTGGAAGCTGAGGTGGAGAGTCTAAGGGGGCAGCTTGCAGCATTGCGGGGATTGGCAGAACTGGAGGGTCAGCAGGCACTGGCTGGGGCCAGTATAGAGGTGGGTGGAAGAGGGACAAGAAAGGATGAGGAAGGAGGTAGTTTTGTTAGGGTTACTAGGGGAAGTGGGGGACGGAAGAGTAGGGGGGCTTCTTCCCAGATTGTCCATCCCAACAGATTTGCCGCCTTAGGTAATGAAGTGGAGGAGGACACCTCGGAATTAGCGTGTATGGAGGGGGCTAGTCCCTTGAGCACCCAGGGGACTGCCATCTCTGATACAAGGGAGGAGGAACGAAGGGTCAGGAATGCTAGGCAGGTGGTAGTGGTAGGGGACTCCATTATAAGGAAGGTAGATAGGGTAATCTGCCGCCAAGACCCTACATGCTGAACTGTGTGTTGCCTGCCTGGTGCTAGGGTTCGGCATGTGGTGGATCGTGTAGACAGATTATTGGGTGGGGCCGGGTGTGACCCGGCGGTCTTGGTTCACATTGGTGCCAATGACAAAGTTAGAGGTGGAGGTGAGGTCCTTAAACATGATTTCCGAGAACTAGGGGCCAAGATAAAAGCAAGGACCTCCAGGGTAGTGTTTTCAGAAATACTACCGCAGCCACGTGCTAAGCCAGGGAGACAGCGGGAGCTTAGGAGCATTAATGCGTGGCTAAGAGAGTGGTGTAAGGAAGAAGGGTTTGGGTTTATTGAGAACTGGGCAGACTTTGCTGTCGGCTACAGGCTCTTTAGTAGGGATGGGTTGCACCTCACTGAT
This sequence comes from Hymenochirus boettgeri, assembly GCA_019447015.1. Taxonomy (NCBI): domain Eukaryota; kingdom Metazoa; phylum Chordata; class Amphibia; order Anura; family Pipidae; genus Hymenochirus; species Hymenochirus boettgeri. Next base: position 50,940,795 of record CM033469.1, on the reverse strand, counting down.
GGTGGTGCAGCTGTTTTAGGGGAGAAGATGGCTAGAGGGTTGGAGGAGATTTTAAACTAGGTTTGGGGGGGGAGGGTATTAGCAGTCTCACTGGGATAGATTGTCCAGGAGGAAAGCAGGGTGTAGATAGGCCAGTGGTGTCCATGGAGGTGAAAGGGGGGTGGGGCTAGCATAGGGGATAGGAAACATGTGTATTAACGGGTATGAATAAATTACAGGATCATAATCTAAATGTATGTTTGCAAATGTGAGAAGCCTGGCTGACAAAATGGGTGAATTGGAAATTGGAAAGACACTGGGATAGATTGTCCAGGAGGAAAGCAGGGTGTAGATAGGCCAGTGGTAGGTGGAAAGGGGGGGGGCTAGCATAGGGGATAGGGAGGGTGTGTATCAAAGTGTACGAATAAATTACAGGATCATAATCTAAAATGTATGTTTGCAAATGCGAGAAGCCTGGCTGACAAAATGGGTGAATTGGAAATGATGGCATTGAATGAAAAGTATGATGTAATAGGTATAACAGAAACTGTGGTTGACAGTTCTCACGACTGGGCTGTAAATATAGAAGGATATGCCTTGTTTAGGCAGGACAGAAAAAAAAGGAAAGGGAGGAGTATGTGTATATGTTAAAAAAGAATTGAAGCCAAATTTAAAAGAAAGATATAGCTGGTGATATGGATGATAAAGTGGAGGCAATATGGTGGAATTAGGCCACAGGAAAGGGGTAATGTCATTGTTGGTGTCTGCTATAAGCCGCCAAATGCTAGCAGAGAGGGGTGAGTCAACTTCATATGCAGTTGGCAAGGGCTGCAAGTTTGGGGAGTGTGCTCATTATGGGGGGACTTCAATTACCCTGACATTGATTGGTGGTGGAACTGCCATCACAGAAAAAGGCGATAGTTCCTGAATTTGCTGCAGGATAATTTTCTCTCACAGGTGGTTGAGGCTCCACTAGAAAAGGAGCTCTGTTGGATCTGGTAATATCTAACATTGTGAGCGCATTATAGATATAAAGGTAACTGGAGGCTTAGGGAATAGTGACCATAAATAGTCATTTGGACTTTGTTATCGAAAGGAAAAGGCGCTGGGTTACAAAGACATTTAATTTCAGGAAAGCAATTTTCCCAGGTTAAAAGCAGCTCTTCAGAATGTCAACTGGGATAATGTATTATCAGTAAAGGTACTGAACAGAAGTGAACTGTGTTCGAGGGCATTTTAAGCCAGTTCACATCTAAATTTATACCCTTGGAAATAAATGTAAAAAAATAAATCCGCGCCCATGTGGCTGAATTGATGTAAAGAGGCAAATGGTAAGGAAGAAAAAGGCATTTAAAACCTTTAAGGCCGAGGGAACGGAAAGGGCCTTTAGGGAGTATAAAACTGTAACAAGGAGTGTAAGAAAGCAATCAAACTAGCTAAAATTAATAATGAAGTAGGATAGCTGAAGAAAGCATCACTAAGCCTAAACATTTTTTTAAGTATATTAATAGTAAGAAGATGAGGACTGAGAATGTGGCACCATTAATTAATGGGGATAAGTTAGTTACGAGGATGGCGATAAAGCAATGTCTTGAATAATTTTTTTTCCTCTGTATACACTATAGAAGATCCAAGTACAGATATCATAGAGTATAGTACAATAAAGGTATACAAGATTCAAGTTCACTTTGGTTAACTGAGGATATGGTACAAGAAAACTAAATAGGTTAATATTAGTAAATCTCCTGGACCGGATAAAATACATCCTCGGGTACTTAAGGAGCTAAGTTCAGTTTTATCTAGGCCATTGTTTCTTATTTTGCTGATTCCCTCATGTCCGGTGGTGTGTGCCTCTGGATTGGGAAAAACGCTGATGTTATTCCAATATTCAAAAAGGTAGTCGTTCACACGCCGGGTAATTACAGGCCTGTAAGTTTAACTTCAGTGGTGGGGAAGATCCTGGAAAGTTTAATAAGTGAACATGTTCTAGAGTATGTTTCAAGGACTGACATTATAAGTAGTAACCAGCATGGATTTAGGAGGAATAGATCTTGTCAAACTAACTTGCTGGCTTTTATGAGGAAGTAAGTAGAAATTTAGACTCTGGTATAGCAGTAGATGTATTTTACTTGGATTTTGCAAAGGCTTTTGATACAGTCCCCCATAGGCGACTAATGCATAAGCTAAGGTCTGTTGGTCTGGGGAGTCCCATTTGTACATGGATAGAAAATGGTTAAAGAATAGGATGCGAGAGTAGTTGTTAATGGGGCTTCATCATTATGGACTAAAGTGCTAAGTGGGGTGCCACAGGGTTCTGTGTTGGGGCCGCTTCTATTTAATCTATTTATTAAGATTTGGAAGTGGGTACTGTCAGCAAGGTTTCTGTGTTTGCTGACACACAAAACGTTGTCGACCATTAAAAACTTCAGAGGATGTGCAATCGTTGCAAGGGGATCTAGATAAGTATCACATTGGGCTGCTAAGTGGCAGATGAAATTCAATGTTGATAAATGTAAGGTGATGCATTTTGGACTTAAAAATACTTGTGCTACTTATACTATAATGGCTCTGTGTTAAGTGAATCCCTTGGAAAGGGATCTTGGAGTTTTGTGGTAAACAAACTTAAAGGTAGCAAGCAGTCGCGAGCGGCAACACCAGAGCCACATGGTATTGTCTTGTATAAAGCGAGGTATGGATTCAAGGGAGGAAAATGTAATTCTCCCTCTTTACAAAGCATTGGTAAGGCCTCATTTGGAATATGCAGTGCAATTTTGGAATCCTGTGTACAAAAAGGACATCTTTGAAATGGAAAGGGTTCAGAGAAGGGCAACTAAATAATAAGGGGAGCTTGAATATGAAGAGAGACTGGAAAAGTTACAATTAGGTACGCTGGAGAAAAGGCGCTTGCGTGGGATATGATTACTGTGTATAAATACATTAACGGGCCATACAATAAACTATCTGGGGCATTGTTCACCAATAGAACATGTCAAAGGACACAAGGACATCCCTTAAGACTTGAAGAAAAAAGGTTTAGGCTTCAAGCCTGAAAGGGTTTTTCACTGTAGAACGTAAGGCTATGGAACTGTGTCTTCCAGTGGACGTTGTAATGGCAGTTCATTGGTCAGTTTCAAAAAAGCTGGATGAGTTTCTGCAAACAAGGAAGTTGCAAGTTACTGGTATTGATACATAAAGTAGAGTTGATCCAGGGAAATTTCCGATTGCCACTTGGAGTCAGGAAGAATTTTTTCCCCCTTCATAAATTTGGTGGGGTTTTTTTTGCCTTCCTCTGGATCAACAGTTAGGCAGGAAATGAGGATATTGCTAGATGGGTTGGACTGGATGGACGTATGTCTTTATTCACCCTCAAATACTATCTATACATATCTATTATTGTTGCTACTATACTCTATGATATCTGTACTTGGATCTTCTATAGTGTATACAGAGGAGAGAGAAAAAATTCAAGACATTTGCTTTATAACCATCCTCAGTACTAACTATCTTATCCCCATTAATTAATGGTGCCACATTCTCAGTCCTCATCTTCTTACTATATATAACTTTAACATTCCTTGTCACAGTTTTTATAATCCCTAAAGGCCCTTTTCTTCCTTTCCATTTGCCTCTTTGCATCAGAATTCAGCCACATGGGCACGGATTATTTATTTTTACATTTATTTCCCAAGGGTATATTTTAGATGTGAACTGGCTTAAAATCCCCTTGAACACAGTTCACTTCTGTTCAGTACCTTTACCTGATAATAGATTATCCCTTTGACATTCTGAATAGCTGCTTTTAACCGTGGAAAATTTGCCTTCCTGAATTAAAAGTCTTTGTTAACCGCACACCATTTCCTTTTGATAACAAAGTCCAAACGCCACTATTTCATGGTCACTATCCCTAAGCCTCCAGTTACCTTTATCTATAATGCGCACCACGATGTTAGATATTACATTACATTACCAGATCCAACAGAGCTTCTTTTCTAGTAGGAACCTCAACCAACTGTGAGAGAAAATTATCCTGCGCAATTCAGAACTCATTGCCTTTTTCTGTGATGGCAGTTCCGCTACACCAACTCAATGTCAGGGTAATTAAAGCCTCCCATAATGAACACACTCCCCAAACTTGCAGCCCTTGCCAACTGCAATGAAGCTGACTCACCTCCTCTCTGCTAGCATTTGGCGACTTATAGCAGACACCCCAGTAACATTACCCCCTTTCTTGTTGCCTAATTCTACCCATATTGCCCACTCACTTTAACATCCATATCGCCAGTTATTTATCACTTTTTAAATTTGGCTTCAATTCTTTGAAGCCAAATTTAAACACATACTCCTCCCCCTGTCTGTCATCTTTCAGAAATCTGACTGTGTGTACCTAGCTTAAGGCTCTGTGTTAAAGGGGAAGTTCAGTGCAAATACAATGTTTGGCAGGTTGTGCAGTTTATTATTGCTTGAGCAATATCCTCATTTATACAGGCCAAAATATGGATTCTTTTGCCCGTCTTCTGCATTTTTGAATTCCAAGATGTCCTTCATGTATTAGTTAGCATGTCTTTTTGTAAAGACATCTCAACAATTTAGATCCTTAAGCAAGATTCCATCCCATGTGGACAGTTCATTACAATATAGACGATATGACTTTGGAAGATATTTTTTGGGATTGTTTGAATGTAATGCCGTTATCACTTCTTGTAGATGATCATCAGAGGCAGTGTTTGTTTTAATTTCTTCCACATTTCTTCTGATACTCTTGCTTTTGCTATTACACTATTAATATGTATTCTACACTTGATTCATTTTCACTGTCTGATGCAACATTTCCTCATTCCTCCTCATGTCTTGACATCGGCATTCTTCCTGGTGTATATTCTACTTTTGTGTCATATTTCTGTAATTTCAATAACAACCCGCTGAAAGTGTGGTGGAGATTTCCATAGTAAGCAGTGGTTTGTGATCAGTTTTCAACATATAAATTTTGTCCCGTACACATAGTTGTGGAATTCTTCGCATCCAAAAGCAATACCAAGAGTCTCTTGTCTAGTTTGTGCATATTTATGCTCTGTGGTGTGAATGGATGTGATGCATAGCAACGGGCTTCCATTCCTTATCATTTTGTTGTAGTAGATTTGCACCTATTCCATCTTTTGATGCATCTGTTGATATTTTGGAAGGCCGATGTCAAAATATTGCAAGTCTGTGTACAACAAAAAAATGTTTTTTAGTGATTTGAACTAATTTTCCTGTTCTCTGTCGTGTTCCCCTCAGCGTGCTTTAGCAATAAGCTCCCCATATGGGGAGTCTTGTCCGCCAGATTAGGAATGTATTTGCCAAGGTAGTTCAACATACCCATGAAGTCTTTTTTGTTATGGAGACTGCCCATTCTTTTAATTGCTAGAACTTTTGCAGGGTCTGGCCTCACTCTATCGTGAGAAATTATTTCACCCAGATACAGAATTTCTGTTTTCTTAAACTGACATTTAGTACGGTTTAGTTTAAATCCATTTTCTTTTGCTATCTGTAACACTTTCATTAATATTTTGTCATGTTCTGCTTCTGTGGGTGCCCCAATTAAAATGGCATCTTTATGACTTTAACACCTTCAAGGATTGTTGCATTGTTCTGTGAAAAATCTCTGGTGCTAACTTAATCCAAATGGCAGACGTTTGAACTGATACCTTCTGAAGGGTGTATTGAAGATACACAATTTTCTCTGCTTCTCTAGTGAGCAATAAAGCCACAGGACCAGATGGAATACACTCTCGGGATTTTAAAAGAGCTTAGTTCAGTTTCTATCTAGACCACTGTGTCTTGTCTTTTTAGATTCACTTTGGTCTGGGGATGTGCCGCTGGATTGGAAAAAAGCCAATGTAATAGCAATATTCAAAAAGGTAGTCGTTCACAGCCTGGTACTATAGACCTGTAAGCCTAACATCTTGGTAGGGAAGGTGCGGAGAACTTTGTTACGGAATCATATCCTTGACTTTGTCTCCAGAGCTCATCTTATTAGTAGTAGTCAGCATGCATTTATAGAAATAGATCATGCCAGACAAATTTAATTGTTTTTTATAAGAAGTAAGCATTTGGATTCAGGCACAGCAGTCGATGTGGTATACTTGGATTTTGCAAAAGCTTTTGATACTGTGCCATATATGAATGGATAGAGAATTGGTTATTGGATCGCAAACAGAGAGTGGTGGTAAATGGAGCTAAGCGGAGTGCCTCAGGGTTCTGTACTGGGCCCGCTTCTGTTTAATCGTTTTATAAATGAATTAGATCTCTGTGTTTACTGATGACACTAAACTATGCAGAGCTTTGGAAACTTCAAATGATGTGCAAGTGTTGCAAGCTGACCAAGATAGATTATCAAATGGTCGCAGAATGGCAGATGAGATTCAATGTTGATAAATGTGATGCATTTAGGATTTAAATCCCTGTGCCACCTACACCATAAATAACTCTGTGTTAAGTGCATATGTAATGGAAAAAGGTTTGGGGGTTCTGAAGATTAGCTGTAGCAAACAATGCCGCAGGTACAACGGCTAGAGCTAGCAAGATATTGTCTTGTATAAAGAGGGGACTAGATTCAAGAGAGAAAGATATTATTCTCATCTCTCCTCTTTACAAGGCACTGGTAAGGCCTCATTTGGAATATGCAGTGCAGTTTTGGAATCCCTATACAAAAGGGACATCTTGGAAATGGAAGCAGTTCAGAGAAGGGCAACTAAATTAATATAAATATGTATTAATACCAGTAATTCTCATATTTTGTAGTTTTAGAAACTTACCAGGCCTTTTTTAATGCTATTTAATAAACTTGCCATTACCACAATCTTCTGGAAGACAGTTCCACAGTTTCACCTCATCTCACTCGTTCTCACTGTAGAAACCTTTCCTACCTGAAGATGAAATTTCTTTTCTTCCAACCTTAAAGGATGTCCACGAGTCCTCTGATATGACCTATTAGTAAACATGCACCAGAGAGTCCATTGTTATGGACCATTAATATATTTGTATACCGGCTATCATATCCCCAAGCAAACATCGCTTCTCCAATGTAACAGCCCTAACTTGTCAATCTGCTTGCATATTCAGCCCCTCCATTCCCCTTATTAATTTAGTTGCCCTCCTCGAACTGCTTCCATTTCCAGATGTCCCTTTTGTATATGGGATATCAAACTGCACTGCATATTCTAAATGAGGCCTTACCAGTGCCTTGTAAAGAGGGAGGGTGGAAAGGGGGGTGGGGCTAGCATAGGGGATAGGGAGGAGTGTGTATCAAAGTGTACGAATAAATTACAGGATCATAATCTAAAATGTATGTTTGCAAATGCGAGAAGCCTGGCTGACAAAATGGGTGAATTGGAAATGATGGCATTGAATGAAAAGTATGATGTAATAGGTATAACAGAAACGTGGTTGAACAGTTCTCACGACTGGGCTGTAAATATAGAAGGATATGCCTTGTTTAGGCAGGACAGAAAAAAAAGGAAAGGGGGAGGAGTATGTGTATATGTTAAAAAAGAATTGAAGCCAAATTTAAAAGAAGAGATAGCTGGTGATATGGATGATAAAGTGGAGGCAATATGGGTGGAATTAGGCAACAGGAAAGGGGGTAATGTCATTGTTGGTGTCTGCTATAAGCCGCCAAATGCTAGCAGAGAGGAGGTGAGTCAACTTCATATGCAGTTGGCAAGGGCTGCAAGTTTGGGGAGTGTGCTCATTATGGGGGACTTCAATTACCCTGACATTGATTGGTGTGGTGGAACTGCCATCACAGAAAAAGGCGATGAGTTCCTGAATTTGCTGCAGGATAATTTTCTCTCACAGGTGGTTGAGGCTCCTACTAGAAAAGGAGCTCTGTTGGATCTGGTAATATCTAACATTGTGGAGCGCATTATAGATATAAAGGTAACTGGAGGCTTAGGGAATAGTGACCATGAAATAGTGGCATTTGGACTTTGTTATCGAAAGGAAAAGTGCGCTGGGTTAACAAAGACATTTAATTTCAGGAAAGCAAATTTTCCCAGGTTAAAAGCAGCTCTTCAGAATGTCAACTGGGATAATGTATTATCAGGTAAAGGTACTGAACAGAAGTGAACTGTGTTCGAGGGCATTTTAAGCCAGTTCACATCTAAATTTATACCCTTGGGAAATAAATGTAAAAAAAATAAATCCGCGCCCATGTGGCTGAATTCTGATGTAAAGAGGCAAATGGTAAGGAAGAAAAAGGCATTTAAAACCTTTAAGGCCGAGGGAACGGAAAGGGCCTTTAGGGAGTATAAAAACTGTAACAAGGAGTGTAAGAAAGCAATCAAACTAGCTAAAATTAATAATGAAGTTAGGATAGCTGAAGAAAGCATCACTAAGCCTAAACATTTTTTTAAGTATATTAATAGTAAGAAGATGAGGACTGAGAATGTGGCACCATTAATTAATGGGGATAAGTTAGTTACGGAGGATGGCGATAAAGCAAATGTCTTGAATAATTTTTTTTCCTCTGTATACACTATAGAAGATCCAAGTACAGATATCATAGAGTATAGTAGCAATAAAGGTATACAAGATTCAAGTTCACTTTGGTTAACTGAGGATATGGTACAGAAAGAACTAAATAAGGTTAATATTAGTAAATCTCCTGGACCGGATAAAATACATCCTCGGGTACTTAAGGAGCTAAGTTCAGTTTTATCTAGGCCATTGTTTCTTATTTTTGCTGATTCCCTCATGTCCGGTGGTGTGCCTCTGGATTGGAAAAACGCTGATGTTATTCCAATATTCAAAAAGGGTAGTCGTTCACAGCCGGGTAATTACAGGCCTGTAAGTTTAACTTCAGTGGTGGGGAAGATCCTGGAAAGTTTAATAAGTGAACATGTTCTAGAGTATGTTTCAAGGACTGACATTATAAGTAGTAACCAGCATGGATTTAGGAGGAATAGATCTTGTCAAACTAACTTGCTTGGCTTTTATGAGGAAGTAAGTAGAAATTTAGACTCTGGTATAGCAGTAGATGTAGTTTACTTGGATTTTGCAAAGGCTTTTGATACAGTCCCCCATAGGCGACTAATGCATAAGCTAAGGTCTGTTGGTCTGGGGAGTCACATTTGTACATGGATAGAAAATTGGTTAAAGAATAGGATGCAGAGAGTAGTTGTTAATGGGGCTTCATCATTATGGACTAAAGTGCTAAGTGGGGTGCCACAGGGTTCTGTGTTGGGGCCGCTTCTATTTAATCTATTTATTAATGATTTGGAAGTGGGTACTGTCAGCAAGGTTTCTGTGTTTGCTGACGACACAAAACGTTGTCGACCATTAAAAACTTCAGAGGATGTGCAATCGTTGCAAGGGGATCTAGATAGATTATCACATTGGGCTGCTAAGTGGCAGATGAAATTCAATGTTGATAAATGTAAGGTGATGCATTTTGGACTTAAAAATACTTGTGCTACTTATACTATAAATGGCTCTGTGTTAAGTGAATCCCTGTTGGAAAGGGATCTTGGAGTTTTGGTGGATAACAAACTTAAAGGTAGCAAGCAGTGCCAGGCGGCAACAGCCAGAGCCAGCATGGTATTGTCTTGTATAAAGCGAGGTATGGATTCAAGGGAGGAAAATGTAATTCTCCCTCTTTACAAAGCATTGGTAAGGCCTCATTTGGAATATGCAGTGCAATTTTGGAATCCTGTGTACAAAAAGGACATCTTTGAAATGGAAAGGGTTCAGAGAAGGGCAACTAAATTAATAAGGGGAGCTTGAATATGAAGAGAGACTGGAAAAGTTACAATTATGTACGCTGGAGAAAAGGCGCTTGCGTGGGGATATGATTACTGTGTATAAATACATTAACGGGCCATACAATAAACTATCTGGGGCATTGTTCACCAATAGAACATGTCAAAGGACACAAGGACATCCCTTAAGACTTGAAGAAAAAAGGTTTAGGCTTCAAGCTCTGAAAGGGTTTTTCACTGTGAGAACGGTAAGGCTATGGAACTGTCTTCCAGTGGACGTTGTAATGGCAGGTTCATTGGTCAGTTTCAAAAAAAAGCTGGATGAGTTTCTGCAAACAAGGAATGTTGCAAGTTACTGGTATTGATACATAAAGTAGAGTTGATCCAGGGAAATTTCCGATTGCCACTTGGAGTCAGGAAGGAATTTTTTCCCCCTTCATAAATTTGGTGGGGTTTTTTTGCCTTCCTCTGGATCAACAGTTAGGCAGGAAATGAGGATATTGCTAGATGGGTTGGACTGGATGGACGTATGTCTTTATTCAACCTCAAATACTATACTATACTATACTATTATTGCTACTATACTCTATGATATCTGTACTTGGATCTTCTATAGTGTATACAGAGGAGAGAGAAAAATTCAAGACATTTGCTTTATAACCATCCTCAGTAACTAACTTATCCCCATTAATTAATGGTGCCACATTCTCAGTCCTCATCTTCTTACTATTAATATACTTTAACATTCCTTGTCACAGTTTTTATAATCCCTAAAGGCCCTTTTCTTCCTTTCCATTTGCCTCTTTGCATCAGAATTCAGCCACATGGGCACGGATTTATTTATTTTTACATTTATTTCCCAAGGGTATAAATTTAGATGTGAACTGGCTTAAAATCCCCTTGAACACAGTTCACTTCTGTTCAGTACCTTTACCTGATAATAGATTATCCCAGTTGACATTCTGAATAGCTGCTTTTAACCGTGGAAAATTTGCCTTCCTGAAATTAAAAGTCTTTGTTAACCCAGCACACATTTCCTTTTGATAACAAAGTCCAAACGCCACTATTTCATGGTCACTATTCCCTAAGCCTCCAGTTACCTTTATCTATAATGCGCACCACGATGTTAGATATTACATTACATTACCAGATCCAACAGAGCTTCTTTTCTAGTAGGAACCTCAACCAACTGTGAGAGAAAATTATCCTGCAGCAAATTCAGGAACTCATTGCCTTTTTCTGTGATGGCAGTTCCGCTACACCAATCAATGTCAGGGTAATTAAAGCCTCCCATAATGAACACACTCCCCAAACTTGCAGCCCTTGCCAACTGCATATGAAGCTGACTCACCTCCTCTCTGCTAGCATTTGGCGACTTATAGCAGACACCGACAGTAACATTACCCCCTTTCTTGTTGCCTAATTCTACCCATATTGCCTCCACTTTAACATCCATATCGCCAGTTATTTATCACTTTTTAAATTTGGCTTCAATTCTTTGAAGCCAAATTTAAACACATACTCCTCCCCCTGTCTGTCATCTTTCAGAAATCTGGACTGTGTGTACCTAGCTTAAGGCTCTGTGTTAAAGGGGAAGTTCAGTGCAAATACAAATGTTTGGCAGGTTGTGCAGTTTATTATTGCTTGAGCAATATCCTCATTTATACAGGGCCAAAATATGGATTCTTTTGCCCGTCTTCTGCATTTTTGAATTCCAAGATGTCCTTCATGTATTATTGTTAGCATGTCTTTTTGTAAAGACATCTCAACAATTTGAGATCCTTAAAGCAAGATTCCATCCCATGTGGACAGTTCATTACAATATAGACGATATGACTTTGGAAGATATTTTTTGGGATTGTTTGAATGTAATGCCGTTATCACTTCTTGTAGATGATCATCAGAGGCAGTGTTTGTTTTAAATTTCTTCCACATTTCTTCTGATACTGCTTTGCTTGCTATTACACTATTAATATGTATTTCTACACTTGATTCATTTTCACTGTCTGATGCAACATTGTCCTCATTCCAGGTCCTTGATAATGCATCGGCATTCTTCCTGGTGTATATTCTACTTTGTAGTCATATTTCTGTAATTTCAATAACAACCGCTGAAAGTGTGGTGGAGATTTCCATAGTAAGCAGTGGTTTGTGATCAGTTTTCAACTATAAATTTTGTCCCGTACACATAGTTGTGGAATTCTTCGCATCCAAAAGCAATACCAAGAGTCTCTTTGTCTAGTTGTGCATATTTATGCTCTGTGTGTGTGAATGGATGTGATGCATAAGCAACTGGCTTCCATTCCTTATCATTTTGTTGTAGTAGATTTGCACCTATTCCATCTTTTGATGCATCTGTTGATATTTTGGAAGGCCGATGTATGTCAAAATATTGCAGAGTCTGTGTACAACAAAAAAATGTTTTTTAGTGATTTGAACTAATTTTCCTGCTTCTCTGTCGTGTTCCACTCAGCGTGCTTTAGCAATAAGCTCCCCATATGGGGAGTCTTGTCCGCCAGATTAGGAATGTATTTGCCAAGGTAGTTCAACATACCCATGAAGTCTTTTTTGTTATGGAGACTGCCCATTCTTTTAATTGCTAGAACTTTTGCAGGGTCTGGCCTCACTCTATCGTGAGAAATTATTTCACCCAGATACAGAATTTCTGTTTTCTTAAACTGACATTTAGTACGGTTTAGTTTAAATCCATTTTCTTTTGCTATCTGTAACACTTTCATTAATATTTTGTCATGTTCTGCTTCTGTGGTGCCCCAAATTAAAATGGCATCTTTATAGACTTTAACACCTTCAAGGAGTTGTTGCATTGTTCTGTGAAAAATCTCTGGTGCTGAACTTAATCCAAATGGCAGACGTTTGAACTGATACCTTCTGAAGGGTGTATTGAAGATACACAATTTTCTGCTTCTCTTAGTGAGCAATAAAGCCACAGGACCAGATGGAATACACTCTCGGATTTTAAAAGAGCTTAGTTCAGTTCTATCTAGACCACTGTGTCTTGTCTTTTTAGATTCACTTTGGTCTGGGGATGTGCCGCTGGATTGGAAAAAAGCCAATGTAATAGCAATATTCAAAAAAGGTAGTCGTTCACAGCCTGGTAACTATAGACCTGTAAGCCTAACATCAGTGGTAGGGAAGGTGCTGGAAACTTTGTTACGGAATCATATCCTTGACTTTGTCTCCAGAGCTCATCTTATTAGTAGTAGTCAGCATGCATTTATGAGAAATAGATCATGCCAGACAAATTTAATTGTTTTTTATAAAGAAGTAAGCATTTTGATTCAGGCACAGCAGTCGATGTGGTATACTTGGATTTTGCAAAAGCTTTTGATACTGTGCCATATATGCATGGATAGAGAATTGGTTATTGGATCGCAAACAGAGAGTGGTGGTAAATGGAGCTAAGCGGAGTGCCTCAGGGTTCTGTACTGGGGCCGCTTCTGTTTAATCTGTTTATAAATGAATTAGATCTCTGTGTTTACTGATGACACTAAACTATGCAGAGCTTTGGAAACTTCAAATGATGTGCAAGTGTTGCAAGCTGACCAAGATAGATTATCAAAATGGGCAGCAGAATGGCAGATGAGATTCAATGTTGATAAATGTGATGCATTTAGGATTTAATAATCCCTGTGCCACCTACACCATAAATAACTCTGTGTTAAGTGCATATGTAATGGAAAAAGGTTTGGGGGTTCTGATAGATTAGCTGTAGCAAACAATGCCAGGTAGCAACGGCTAGAGCTAGCAAGATATTGTCTTGTATAAAGAGGGGACTAGATTCAAGAGAGAAAGATATTATTCTCCCTCTTTACAAGGCACTGGTAAGGCCTCATTTGGAATATGCAGTGCAGTTTTGGAATCCCATATACAAAAGGGACATCTTGGAAATGGAAGCAGTTCAGAGAAGGGCAACTAAATTAATATAAATATGTATTAATACCAGTAATTCTCAATATTTTGTAGTTTTAGAAACTTATCCAGGCCTTTTTTAATGCTATTTAATAAACTTGCCATTACCACATCTTCTGGAAGACAGTTCCACAGTTTCACCGTTCTCACTGTAAAGAAACCTTTCCTAACCTGAAGATGAAACTTCTTTTCTTCCAACCTTAAAGGATGTCCACGAGTCCTCTGATATGACCTATTAGTAAACAATGCACCAGAGAGTCCATTGTATGGACCATTAATATATTTGTATACGGCTATCATATCCCCAAGCAAACATCGCTTCTCCAATGTAAACAGCCCTAACTTGTCTAATCTGCTTGCATATTCAAGCCCCTCCATTCCCCTTATTAATTTAGTTGCCCTCCTCTGAACTGCTTCCATTTCCAAGATGTCCCTTTTGTATATGGGATTCCAAAACTGCACTGCATATTCTAAATGAGGCCTTACCAGTGCCTTGTAAAGAGGGAGAATAATATTTTTCTCTCTTGAATCTATTCCCCTCTTTATACAAGACAATATCTTGCTAGCTCTAGCCTTTGCTACCTGGCATTGTTTGCTACAGCTAAGTCTGTTATCTACCAGAACCCCCAAATCTTTTTCCATTACAGATGCACTTAACACAGAGTTATTTATGGTGTAGGTGGCACAGGGATTATTAAATCCCAAATGAATCACCTTACATTTATCAACATTGAATCTCATCTGCCATTCTGCTGCCCATTTTGATAATCTATCTAGGTCTGCTTGCAGCACTTGCACATCATTTGAAGTTTCCAAAGCTCTGCATAGTTTAGTGTCATCAGCAAAAACAGAGATCTTGCTCTCAATGCCCCCTTCTAAGTCATTTATAAACAGATTAAACAGAAGCAGCCCCAGTACAGAACCCTGAGGCACTCCGCTTGTATGAGAGCGAGTGTGCATTTTCCTACTGATGGAATTTCAGACTCATTGTATGCCTTAAGTACTGATGTTTTGCTTTTAAAAGGCATGTCCACCCTTTATAAAAACTTTTCCCATATCCTAGTTCTTGCTCCCCCAGCCCCAACCACATCAGTATTATTTTAAGAGAGTGCCCTGATAGTTACTTACCTTACCTCTCTCCTCCGCAGCACAATCCCGGCCCTCTGCTTGCATAGGCTGAGTGGCAGCCAATCACGGACGAGGTTGCCGGTAGTGCAGAACGGCGAAGGAGAGAGGTAAGGTAAGTAAAGATCGGGGCACTTTCTTGAAATAATACTAATGCGGTTAGGTCTGGGGGAGCAAGAACTATGAAAGGGGCTTAACACTAGGGGGAGGGAGACCAAAATGGGAGGGAGAGGGAGGGCTCTTCTGCGCATGGCAAAATTCTCCCGGAGGGGAGACAGGAGGCAGAGTTATAGTTTTGGGGTTTTCTCCATATTTTTTCTGTGATAATGTTTGTTTCTGTCCCTGTGTCCACATTATACTTAATCAGGGAACCATTTGTATCAATATTTATGGGATATCTTTTTTCACTTCCATTTCTTTTACTAACAGCACTCGCATAGATCTCCTCCTGACTCTCCTCACTGCTGCTGTCCATCACTGCATTTAGTTTGCTTTTACTATAACACTGTTTGGCAAAGTGATTATATTTGCCACACACCTTGCATTGTTTGCCAACAGCCGTGCAGTTGTTAAACGAATGAGTGTTGCCACAATTACTACAGACTTTGTATTTGGTAAATCTTGCATTAACTTTCCCTTTAATTTTCTTAAAATCAGATTTATTTGTGTGAGCCCTTGGTGTGACTGAGGCTGGATCTGCTCTGCTCACTTGTAAAACCTTCTCTTCATTTCTTATTCCTGTTAACACTTTCAACTGCTGTTTTGTGAGTTCAGCTGCTTGACAAATTCTTATAGATTTTTCTAATGTAAGATCCTGTTCCCTTAACAGTCTTTTTTGCACTTTGTTGTCATTATATCAAATTACAACTCTGTCTCTGATTAATGAGTCTCTTAGCTGCCCAAAGTTACATGGCAGGGGCCAGTGAACTGGATGGTGAAATGGGGCAGATAAGGTGGTAAAGGAAGATAGATTTGTAAGGGTCACCAGGGGAAGTAGGGGACGGAAGGGTAGGGTTGCTTCTTCCCAGTTGGTCAATCCCAACAGATTTGCGGTGTTAAGTGAAAATGTGGAGGACGATGGCTCAGAAGTGGCATGTATGGAGCGGGCCGTTCCTTTAAGCACCCAGGGGACAGCCATCTCCAGTACAAGGGAGGGAGAATTGGGGGCTAGGAAGGATAAGCAGGTGGTAGTGGTAGGGGACTCCATTATTAGAAGGGTATATAGGGTATGCTTGTGAAGGTTCTCATTCATCCAGGTCATGGTATATCTGTTGTATTCAATTAGATCAACTGGACTTGAAATGTAGTTCTTGAAGACGTTTCGCTAGTCATCCGACTGGCTTTCTCAATTCTTGTACAAGTCATTCTGAATTGCGAAAGCCCAGTCGGATGACTAGCGAAACGTCTTCAAGAACTACATTTCAAGTCCAGTTGATCTAATTGAATACAACAGATATGGTATATAGGGTAATCTGTCGCCAAGACCCTACATGCCAAACAGTGTGATGTCTGCCTGGTGCTAGGGTTCGACATGTGGTGGATCGTGTAGACAGATTATTGGGTGGGGCTGGGAGTGACCCGGCAGTCTTAGTTCACATTGGTGCCAATGGAGGTGAGGTCCTTAAAAATGATTTCCAAGAATTAGGGGCCAAGTTAAAAGCAAGGACTTCATGGGTAGTGATTTCAGAAATTCTACCGCAGCCACGTGCTACGCTAAGGAGGTATAAATGCGTGGCTAAGAGGGTGGTGTAAGGAGATGGGGTTTGGGTTTTTAGAGAACTGGGATGAATAGGGTGGATAGGTTGGACTTGATGTCTTTATTCAACCTCAATTACTATGTTACTATGTTACATGTTCTGCTTTTCAGCTTGAGGTCTGTTTTATATTCTTCTATGCTTTCAATGGGGGACTGCACTCTGGAGTTAAAGATAAATCTCTCATAGGTCTCATTCATCTTAGGGATGCAGTAATCTTCAAATTTACCCATGACCACAAAATTATCACTGTTATGATCATCAAGTTGAAAGGAATTAAATGTGTGTATCTCTTATACATCACTATAAGATCTCTTATAGTGACTTTGACATAGGCGTGATATGACCACGATATTTCTGAGATATAAGGGTCAGTTGCTGTGGGTATAATATGAGGTGTCATAAATATATAATCAATTCTAGAGAATGATTTGTGTGCTGAGGAGTAAAAAGTGTATGTTATATAAAGTCTGTTTATATGGTTTAACATATAGTTCTACAACAATCATTAGGAATATACTCAGAGTATACTGTTGTTTTGGCTAAATTCAAAGTGTACAGCATTTGTATACATTTTGTTAGTTGCATAGTGCGTAGCAATAGATTTTTATACACGCAAGTGCCGTTGAGATCATTATTTAATTCTGCATATATAATATAGCATATAATTCTACTGCGATCTCTAGTAATGTACCCTTGCTTTTTTCTAGGTACAGAGAGTACAGCAATTATATACGTTTTGTTAGTTGCGTGGTACATTACAATAGTTTTTCATACACTTAAATACCGTTGTGAACGTTATTTAGTTCTGTTGATATGGTATAACAAATAGTTCTACAGTGATTCCTAGGAGTGTACTCAGAGCGTACTGTTGTTTTTTCTAGGTTCAGAGAGTACATCAATTATGTGCGTTTTGTTAGTTGCATAGTGCATTGACATTTACTTATGTACGTTTGAAAACATTATTTATTTCTACTTATATAGGATAACTTATAATTCTACAATGAACTCTAGGATTGTATGCAGAGTATACTATTGTATTCACTAAGTTCAAAGAATAGAGCTTGTGCCTTTTTGGGGTGTTTAGTTAGATAGGGAAGAGTTTGGATTTTGGGCTTAATCCTTGCTCGGATGGAATACGGTAAGTTCCAGACTTGTTTTTTGGGTGTTTCATGTAGTTGACTGTCCTCAACAAGTTTTTCTTTATAATTATTTCTTTTGCTCCTCCCCCCTCCCTCTACCCAGTCCCTTTTCCCCATTTATTATACTGTCCATTGTTTTATTATGGAATATCTTTTACTTTGTTTAGGAAAACTAAGGGAAAAAAAGTGGGGAGGTAAGTATTTTAATTTCTGCCAGGAAGTTGTGAAAAAGAGTTAATGTTAAGCTTGGACATATTTGTGGGTCTACTCTGGTACCCCATATATTTTAGTTCCAGTGGGGACGTTTAATACTTGATTCGGAGTGTCCAATGTGCAAGACTCTTGATTCATTGTTGGTTTTGGGGTGAATTGTTTGGGTTGTGGGCTTCTCTGAGGTTTAGTGTTGGTCTGGGTCCATATAGCTTGTGGTGGAGATGGCTTAGGTGATCCGGAGTGATGTGTTGTGGCATGTTTCTCGCCCCATAAGTCCAGTCTGCGTAGGAAGGTTTCTCCTTCTTCTGGGGTGGTGATTGAAATCTGTCTTCCATTTCTCAGCACTGAGAGTTTAAATAGATGATCCCAGCGATATTTGATGTTTTTATTCTAAACATCTGTAATATGTCGCATATCTCATCTCCGCGTCAGGGTGGCTGAGGATAGGTCGTTGAAGAGTTTTATTCTGGAACACTCAAATTCAAAATAATCATATTTCGGGCAGCCATCATGATTGATTCTTTTGTTTTATAATTCTGCATTCTACAAATTATGTCTCTGTGGGGGTCTCCCTCTCTTGGTTTGGGCCTAAGTGCTCTGTGGGCTCTAACCATGCTTAAGTCCATATTGGAGTCACTTGGGAGTATGTAGTGAAACAGGTGCTCAAGAGAGGTTTCGATATCTGTGATCTCTTCTGGTACCCCCCCCCCTTATGCGGATGCTTCCTCTGCGGGATCTATTTTCCACGTCTTCTTGTTGATCACAAATCAGTTATATGTCACAGCGGATTTTGGTTATGTCGGATTCCACTTGTTGGCAATAATTGGAAATCATTTGGTACGACTTCTTATTCTATATCTTTTAATAGTGTTTAAATGTGTCTTGGGCATGAAATCATAATATTGCATAGATTAAATGTTGGCCCAAAAAGCATTGCACTTGGTGCAACCTCTTATTCTATATCTTTTAGTAGTGTTTAAATGTGTCTGGGTGTATTTTTTAGTGATGTTACTATGACATCAGCATGACATAATTGTGCATAGATTTAAATTTTGACCCTAAAAAGCATTGCATATGGTATGACTTCTCGTTCTATATCTTTTAATAGTGTTTAAATGTGTCTGGGTGCATTATTTAGTGATGACATCAGCATGATATCACTATGACATCAGCATGATATCACTATGACATCAGCATGACACCATAATTTTGCATAGATTACATTTTGGAATCATGATTTTCTACAGATTGATTTAAATTTTAACCCTTAAAACCATTGCATATGGTACAACTTCTTATTCTATAACTTTTAATATTCTTAAATATGCATTTTTTAGTGATCAGCATGACATAATTTTGTATAGATTACATTTTGGCCCAAAAAAGCATTGCACTTTGTGCAATTATGTTTAAATTGTGTTTAATATTAATTGTTTAAATGTCTGGATGCATTTTTTTTGTGATTTTACTATAACATCATAATTTTGCATAGATTAAAACTTTTGACTATTTGACTAGTCCTAGCGGACAGCTGAAAAATAATACGGATGAATATGACATGGGGTGGGTCAACTGGGAGGACATCTATATAGTTCTAGTTCTAATTAATGAACTAGACGAGGGAGATTCTAGAGACATTACCTAGATGACATCTGGGAACAGTTTAAAGGGCATGTCCACCCCCAAAACTGAAATTTAACCCCATACTGGCCCCAGTGTGTAGTGTACAAAAATCCTTAACTTAAATCTCTGCTCCAAACAGTTCTCCTGCTATGCCACTCCAAAGCCAGGAAAACTGCAGTGTAGAAGCTCCCAGTGACTCATTATGCGCTTGTCTCTGCCTCAACCTCAAGGTTTGAGGCATGCGCAAGAGAGTCCTCCCCCCTCCCTCTCCCTCCCCCTAGCTCTAAACCCCTTGTATATAATGTAGGTATAGGTCCCCCAGCCCCAACCGCCTTAATATAATTTAGAGAAAGATAGTTACCTTACCTCTCTCCCCCGGCGTTCTGAGCAGCCGGCAGCCGCGTCCCTGATTGGCTGCCTCTCAGCAAATCAGGGACGCAGCTGCCGGTCCCACCCCATGCTTGCAGTTCCGTGCAAGCAGAGGGCCGGGGAGTGCGGCAAAGGAGACAGGTAAGTTATTATGGCGGTTGGGGCTGGGGGACCAATACTACATTATATAAAAAGTTGTGAAAAGGGGTGGACATGCCGGTTAAAGTTTAATCTTCTTGACCGGTCTATAAAATGTTGTTATTGCATGTTTTCCCTTCTCTCCTTTCTTACAGGATCTTCAGAGACTTAATCATACACTTTGTATAATATCAGACTGCATTTAAAGCATTTATATATTTTTTTTGCATATTTAGAATTTATTGTTATTTACTTTAGCTCATTATTAGTAGTAATAGTGCTATCTACAGATTCCAAGCAGGGAGTGTTCTGCTCCATTGGGCATTTTAATAAAACAATTTGTGTTATAGTGCCACCTGGTGCTGATAGGCTTTATGCTTTTTTTTCTATGAGCAGTCGACTCCCGACTCAGTAATGTGACTCAGCAGAGGAGGTTATTCTTCCTTTTTTTTCTTAGCTTGCTGTGTTCAAGGATTGTGGAGATAGTCTTTTTTACCTTAAATTTTTGTCTTTGGATTAAATTTCCTGCATTCTGTCACAATAAAGAATTGGAAGTTTACCTTCTAATGGACTGACTGGGAGTTAAAGCTGTCTGCACTCTACACTTCACATAAGTTTCCTACATTGCTTATTTTCAAGTGCAAGGGGCAGAACAACTACAGGATATGTATTCATACCAGTAATTCTCAATATTATATAGTATCCCCATACCAACCAGAACTACAGTATATGTATTAATACCAGTAATTCTCAATATTATACAGTATCCCCGTAACAACCAGAACTACAGTATATGTATTAATACCAGTTATTCTCAATATTATATAGTATCCCTGTAATAACCATAACTACAGTAAATGTATTAATACCAGTAATTCTCAATATTATTTTGTATTCCTGTACCAAACAGAACTACAGTATATGTATTAATACCAGTAATACTCAATATTATATAGTATCCCTGTACCAACCAGAAGTACAGTATATGTATTAATACCAGTAATTCTCAATATTACAGTGGTTGGCAAAAGTATTCGGCCTCCTTGAAGTTTTTCACATTTTGTCCAGGGCAACAATGGAATGGTTTAAAACAAACCATATCCATGTGTTAGAATGGCCCAGTCAAAGTCCAGATCTAAATCCAATCGAGAATCTGTGGCAAGATCTGAAAACTGCTGTTCACAAACGCTGTCCATCTAATCTGACTGAGCTGGAGCTGTTTTGCAAAGAAAAATGGGCAAGGATATCAGTCTCTAGATGTGCAAAGCTGGTAGAGACAAACCCTAAAAGACTGGCAGCTGTAATTGCTGCAAAAGTTGGTTCTACAAAGTATTGACTCAGGGGGCTGAATAATTACGCACACACCCCTTTGCAGTTATTGATTTGTTAAAAATGTTTAGAATCATGTATGATTTTCGTTCCACTTCTCACATGTACACCACTTTGTATTGGTCTTCACGTGAAATTCCAATAAAATTGATTCATGTTTGTGGCAGTAATGTGACAAAATGTGGAAAACTTCAAGGGGGCCGAATACTTTTGCCAACCACTTTATATAGTATCCCTGTACTATAAACTTCATTTCTTCCAATCATTCATCATAAAATGTCCACGAGTCCTCTGATATGACCTATTAGTGAACAATGCAAAAGAGTTTATTATTGATGTTATGTAACATGTGCTTTGTCTGCTATTTAGGAGTGTTAATAAAGTTGTTGTTGTCTCCTTGAACAAAGGAAGAAGCAGCATGGTGTCTGGGTGCAGTTACTTACCTGACTACGATTATATCACATACCGGTAATCCCATCTCTTCTCAAAAAATGTCAACACAAGCACTTCCATTCCCCTTTTAATTGCCCACCACTGCCATGATATATGAAACAAAACTTTATTTCTAACACATGGCAAAATAATAATAATATTGTTATGTTTCATGGACATTGTGTTCCATCATAGATTTTTTTTCTACACTTAGTGCCAGGCCACATTAGTACGATTTCCGTGCGTTTGCGCATGTTTTTTTTTTTTTCTAACATTGTGGCAACACGATTGCGCATCCATTTGCGTTATGCAGTCGCATGCGATCACCATTGTTATGCACAATCGCATGTGATTTCCGATCTCAAAAGGAGAAATCGCAAGCGCAAACACACAAAAATCACACGTAAATCGCACTGGAATCACACACGCAATTAGGTGTGATTGTGTTATCTCTTCCAGTGCGATGCAGTGTGGCCGTGCCCTCAAGAACATAAATACATAAAATATTCAATAAATATTTAAACAGGGAGGAGCCAGAGTAAGCTGGCTCCTCCCTTTATGCAGTCAATCAAGACAGTGACTGCTGACATCATAACCAATGATTGACTGATTTTTCCCCTGCTGTCTCCACTGCACATGCTCAAGTTTATAAAAAGCTCATCAAGGAGAGGGAGCAGGCAGATGCAAGAATGGACAATAACTCATTTAAAAGATAAGTACACTGTAAAATGAAGTTAGGGTCACTTGGAAGCTGCAGCTGTAAAATACTTTTGGCATATTTCCTTTTTCCCTTCAGAGCCTACCTTTTTCCATTCAAATTTGCCGACATACACTGTTGCTGACATACAGTGTTGCTGACATACACTGTCACCTTATCTAAAGGTAAATCTAATAATGGGGTTGGGGTAAGGAGCCCTATCAAGTAGCAATGGGGTTTGTAGCTAGGGGGAGGGAGACCAAAACGGGAGGGAGGGAGAGGGAGATGGCTGCAGTGCACATGCCAAACTTCTCCCGGAGGGGAGACAGTAGGCAGAGTCCTATATGGACTCTGCTATCCTCCTGGTGGCCAGTTCTTTTTACTTTGGGGGGGGATTACAGGAGAACCATTTGGATCTGGGATGTAAAGTAAGGATTTTTATTCACTACACAGTGGGGCCAGTAGTGGGGGAAATTATAGTTTTGGGGGTGGACATGCCCTTTAAGTTGCCATAAGTGTTGCATCTATTGTATCAATAGCAATGTTTTGCTGTTGGTCACATTATTCCCGACACACATCTGCTTCCATTCCACATCTATAGAAAGCTAAGGGCAAAAAAGGAAAGATTCCACTTGGAAATTTAATATTTGTACATGTTTAATATTGCACACATACTGTTACATTAACAGGCGCTTGAGGCCCAGAGTCCCCTCTCAGTGTCCCAAGCCCAGTATCTACCTTAACTGGTGTGTCCTGTGTGTAACTGCTGTGTCTGTGACTCGGTGCCTGTTTGCCTCCCTCTGCTAGTGAGTCAATAGGAACTGCAGTGACACACACACACAAGTTAAGGTAGATACTTGGGCTTCTTATTATTTGTGGTGCAATTGGTATGTTACAATGCACATTCATTTTCTTGTTAAGTTTTATTTACATTGAAAATAGATAAAATGGCAGAACTATAGTTTGCATCAAAATTGTTTAAAATGACTTTTATCGTTTCCTCTGATTAGCATTATTGCTGGAATATTATTGTGATATTTTCTTTAAAAACTGAAGTCCTGTTGGTTAACATCAGATAGTGGTTGATGCTGGTAATAAACTTCACAAGTTGATTTATGGTAACAATTGAAAGAACTTCAATCCATTTGTCAGCAAGACCATAAATAATGACATTGGTCAGATCAACACTTCCTACTTTAAAGGAGAATGATAGTCATACAGTTACAGACTTCTTTCTGGCTCCTCCCACAACTATTGTCACTGACAAATCCCCCATTTCTCCAACATTAAAGAAAATATGTTAATGAAGGAGGAGGAGGAGCTAAAAAAACTGCCAGGGAGCAGTCTGTTTCTGCACAAGTAAAATTCTCTTTTAAAGAATAACTATACTCTAAAAATTAACTTTCTAAAGGAAAAAAAAAGTAAGATTGATTATTCCTTTCTCACAATATAATTTCGTTGAGGAGCTACAGCATGTACATTTTTCATTTGCCAGGTTAGTCCTGGACTAATCTTGTACTAAAGATAGTGCTGAAGCCAGGAGGAAGACTGACCGAATCAGTTACTTTTGGTCTGGTGCTCTTCACAGAAGGAGGTAGGAATTACCAGTCCTATATCCCTGTCCCAAGTACTTTTCATTTAATTCCTTTAAGTAGCTTGAAGCCAGGATAATTATATATACTGACTATAAGGAAGCTATGAAACATAAAGATTAGGGATGGCATAGAACTCGAACTCGAACCCGAGTTCGAGCCGAACTGTTCGAGTTCGAACGGACCCGGACTTCTCGAACTATCTCGGACGCGGACTTTCGATATTTCCCGGACTTTCGATGATTTATCGAACGTTCGAGTATCGAATCTGCGAGTAAAATGTACATGGTATCTAGGCGCGAACATCGAATCTGCGAGTAAAGTCTCCATTACAGCCTATACGCGAGCATCGAATCTGCGAGTAAAGTCTCCATTACAGCCTATAGGCGAGTATCGAATCTGCGAGTAAAATGTCCATGTTACCTCGAACGTTCGAACGCGAAAGCTCGAAAGTAGCGCGCGTGAGAGTAAAATCGATTTTACGAAAGTCCTGAATATTGGAACATGCTCCCCAGACCATTTCCCAGGTCCCACAGCCATTTACATTAAGTTACCATTAATATTTTGGTTGTATTTGACTCGAACTTTTCGAACTATTTGCCTCCCATAGACTTTAATGGGTCCGTTTTCGAAGTTTTCGAACTTTTGAACTTTGACAATAGTTCGAAAGTTCGAAAACGGACCGAACTTTCAATAGTTCGACCATCTCTAATAAAGATGCACAACAAGTAAGAGCAAAAATTTTATAGATTCAGGACATCAAGCAGGTTGTGGTAACAAATAGAAGCAATTATTAAAAAATGTCTTATTTATTTTAATTATTTTATTTTTAATTCTTTAAAATCTCTTTTATTTACATGATCTTTTTTCTATATTTGTTTTTCATTATTGCGTGTGCCGTCTTTTGTAGACAAAAGCGAATATGCCTGAAAATAATGTTCTTCATTAATTCAAGCTAGAGCAGAATATAAGGAGGCTAAATATCTGCTCTTTTGTAGCCACAAGATGGCACTGTTGATGTTAATAAAAATGAGTTCCTTGTCCACTGAACTGTTCAACCTACCCAAAACCATTACGATGTTTGTTTCTTGCTAGGAATATGTGAATAAAGGTTTGATTCTACTTTCAAAGCTGGACCTAGCAATGTTATTTACACCATTGTATTCTGTTTATTTAATTTCTGTTAATCTCTGTTCTTTCCACAATCATACAATGATTTTTCTGCATCGTATCCTCTGACTTTTTCTAAGACTTACAAAACAAACCCAAAACTACCAGTCTGTGTCTGGCTCTCTGGTTTAGCTTGTGGAATGTTGTAAAAACCTTTTGATAGGTAAAGCAGTTTACCTAGAAATTACCCAGAAGTCTTTGTTCCTTATTTGCATATTGTGAAGAGGATCTAATTACCAGTGATTTCTGTACTTTACGATGTATATTGTAATAAAATCCGATTATAATCAGTAGTGTAAAATTATATTACATTAAGCATTGAAATTATTTATTTTTAGGGCTCGACATAAATAAAAAAAGTTATAATGGTGGAAATATTTCCACTATCAAAAATTTGAGGCATCCCTTGGGCTCTCTAAAGGCTCAACAGTGCACATGGTATAATAAGTTAAAACACAAGATGTATGTGTATTTCTGAAGCTACAAGTCACATGTGTAATATAATAAAATGATATAATGTTTATAATGAGCATTGTTATCTCTACAAAACTTTGCTTTGCTTGTTTTAATGCCAAGAATTAAACAAAGGCTTTTTTTCTTTCCTTTATTGCTTTTATCTGCAATGTTGAAGTAGCAATGTTCAAGGCCTTGGTCGACTAAACTGATCAGTAATCAGGAGTTAAAAAAAGAGATATTAGGGCCAATCAATCCAGTAGTCCCTTAAAGGGACAGTTCAGTGGAAATTATTAATATTTGTTAAATTGTTAGTTTGTGTAATGCCTTGTTAGTTTTTCTACATACTCTCTTCCATTTTGAAAAATCAGTTGATTTCATACCCTTAGCTATTTCCTGCTGTTGACATTAGTGAGCTGGCATTTCAGGTTCTAAAGGTCCCTCTTCTTCCCAGGATGCACCACATCCTTGGAATGTCCCTAACAGTAATTTCTACTGATTGGCTGTTGAATGGGTCAAACATGCTCAGATATCTACTGAGCAACTGAATCAACCCAGGCACTGGGTCATGGGCAAGACCATAACGGTCTCTACTAGGGGTCATGCAAACAGGAAGTCAGTATTTCGGTTGCATTTATTTATACACAGACAAAATGCTGAATTGGCAGATTAAGTTCATTGGGATGAAAAAATACTGCTCTTTTTTCTGAAAAGCATATGTTTTTGTACTGAACTTCCCCTTTAAAGATGGCAGGATTGGGTGGGGTTTACGGACAAACCTGGTTTTTGGAGAGATTAGTTGGGTTGATAAAGGGCATGTCCACCCCCAAAACTATATTTTAACTCACTACTTGCCCCACTGTGTAGTGTAGAAAAATCTTTACCTCACATCTCTGCTCTAAATGGTTCTCCTGTAATGTGTAATTTTACACTCACCTTGTTTCTTTCTCATAACTTCTTTTCTGTCATTTACATAGTAACATAGTAATTGAGGTTGAATAAACACACATGTCCATCTAGTCCAACGTTTACATCCTCCTCTTTCACCCTAACAGTTGATCCAGACGAAGGCAAAAAAAAAAACCTCTAAAAGCTAAAAAAGGGGGAAATTCCTTCCTGACTCCAAATGGCAATAGAAAAGTATCCCTGGACCAACCAGAACTATAGTATATGTATTAAAGGGTATGTCCACCCTCTTTTTAAATTTTTAACACACTGTAGGGCAGGTCCCCCCACCCCCAACCGCTATATTTTTATACCAAAAAACGTTTTACTTCTTTACTTACAGCACCTCGTTCCTTCGCTGTACTGGTCCGGCTCCCCTGCCCACCGGAACTGTAAGCAGGGGGCCGGACCGGCAGCCGCGGCTGTGATTGGCTGAGGCAGCCAATCACAGCCACGGCTGCCATCAGTGAAAACGGCGCTGGAACGAGGTGCTGTAAGTAACGAAGGGAAGCATTGTTTGTTATAAGTATGAAGCGGTTGGGGGTGGGGGGACCTGCCCTGCAGTATGTTAAAATAATTTTATGATAGCTACCATTAATCAAGAGAGGCATCGGGAGGGAGGGAGGGTGGGAAAGGGTCTACAGTGCGCAAGTCTCTTAACCTCCCGGAGGCAATACAGAGGCAGAGACCTATAGGGCAGGAAGACAGCTCCTACCCTACAGTTTCCTGGACTTTATTCATGGACTCCAGAAGAACCACAAGGAGCAGGGATGTAAGGTAAGGTTTTTATTTAATTGTACAGTGGGGCCAGTAGTAGGGAAATTTTTAGTTTGGGGGGTGGACATGCCCTTTAATACCAGTAATTCTCAATATTTTTTAGTTTTAGAAACTTATCTAGCCCACTTTTAAAGCTATTCAGTGAACTTGCCATTACCACATCTGCTGGAAGACAGTTCCACAGTTTCACCATTCTCACTATAAAGAAACCTTTCCTAACCTGAAAATGAAACTCCTTTTCTTCCAATCTTAAAGGATGTCCACGAGTCCTCTAATATGACCTATTAGTGAACAATGCATTTATAATGATAAGAACTTTTATTGAATCTCCCTGATCTATTACAAGAGGGTAGATAACATCTTTACAATATTATTATGTCTTTGTTGCAGTGGCATATCTAATGCCCCCGCGGGGAGACCCGGGTGGTAGAAGGCCCCGCCACAAGCCCAAGATGCGCCGAAGATATGTCCAAGATGCCTCCCACGATCAGCCGTTTTAAACAGATGATCACACGCATGAATGAAACATACGTGCGATCAGCTGTGTAAAAGACCGGACCCGAAATTCCGGAACTGAACCGGAAGTTTGGGTCCGGTCTTTTAAACAGCTGATCGTGCGTATGTTTCATTCATATGCGCAATCAGCATGGCGGGAGGTATCTTGGAGGGAGGAAGGGGTCAGGGGCCCCTGCAGGTACACCCCTGCATTGTTGAGTGTAGTTTGATTTAATTCCAAAATGTATTTGCTTTAATTAATTTTTGTTAGGCTTGTTCATCTTATTGCAATTTAAAGGTCATATCCACCCCCAAAATTAAAATTTAACCCACTAAAATCCTTACCTTACATCTCTGCTCCTTATGGTTCTCCTGCAGTGCTAGTTCGAAGTCCATGAAACTGAAGAGTAAGAGCTGCCTTCCTGTGAAAAGGTTTCTGCTTCTCCCTTGTCCACCGGGAGGTACTGTGACATGTGCAGGGGAGTCCTTCCCCCCCCCTCCCTACATTGCGGCGATCTGCATTGCTGGCAGCCGCATCATAAGGCCTAATTGATCTTAAAGGGCATGTCCACCCTTATAAAAAAAAATTCCCCTATAATAGAGTGCCTTCCCCCAGCCCCAACCGCTATAAAATAGTTTTAAGAAAGTGCCCAGATCTTTACCTTCCCTCTCTCCTCCGACGCCCGGCCCGGCCTTCTGCTTGCAAGACACTGCAAGCAGGGGGCGGGACCGGCAGCCGTGTCCATGATTGGCTGAAAGGCAGCCAATCACGGACGCGGCTGCCGGCTTCTCAGAATGCCGGAGGAGAGAGGGAAGGTAAGTAGAGTTCTGGGGACTTTCTTAAAATTATTTTTTAGTGGTTGGGGCTGGGGGAAGATATACTAATATATGGGCAAGGGTTTTTATGGTAGGGGGAGGGATCGCAAAAAGGGAGGGGGAGAAGGGCTGCAGTGCGCATGCCAAACTTCTCCCGGAGGCGAGACAGAGTCCTATATGGACTCTGCTATCCTCCTGGTGGGCAGTTTTTGGGACTTTGGGGGGGACTACAGGAGAACCATACGGAGCTGGGATGTGAGGTAAGGATTTTATTACACTACATGGTGGGGACATTAGTGGGGGGATTATAGTTTTCGGGGTGGACATGTCCTTTAACAAACGCATTGATTAGCCTATGATCTTTCTATATAAATCCTCAAATACAGTGATAAACCTTTTTTAATCTTTGGCTCAAAAGAAGAATTAAACTCAGATTAATCTATCATGCCAATGGCTTACTGAAAAACGAATACATTATTATTCTATTATGTGTCTTGATTGTAATGATCCAGGGAGTTATCTAGATTTCCCAAATGACTAGTGAAATGCAGCTGCCACAGACGAGTGAAATATGATCTGTACCAATAAATCACAGCTTGGATTTAGAGAAGAATGAGCATTGTAAGCCATGAAGTATGGCTGGGGTATGCGGCATGATCTCTTTAGCTGTTGTAGTAATTGAAATACAGCTGGAGAGACAAAGAAAATGTTTGGCCCAACAGTAACTTAAAGCAATCAGATAAATGTTTTAAACAAAACAATAATTGAGGCAAGATGTGAAAGAAATATAATAGTACAATGTTTTAAATGTGAAGATACAATGTAAACAAATACAAATTATTTATGTGCAATGAAAAAAATAAAAATTAAACCGTAAATGAAAATAATATTAACAGTCTGGTGTACAATGTTTAATGCAACAATCTAAAGCAATGGAGCCAAATGAAAATTAAGATCGAAGATCTTAAATGGTATCTTAACTCCCAAATCAAAACATTCATATAACGATCCTAAACGCTATATTGAAACCTTTAAAATCAGCTTCAAAATATACTTACCCACCTTTGTTCCCTTGGTCACAGCTTCTTCTGCTACTTCAGGAATATAACAACTGAAGGGGCTTGACCTGCTGGATGCGTCTGCCGGACAGCAGAAGGAGCCAAGTGAATAAGGACAGGTAAATACATTCCAGTGCTCATTTTAAAGGTTTTAATTTTGTGTTTAGAGTTTGAGGGAGGTCCCATACAGTTTATGAAGATTTGTTTATTTTAAAATCCTGATGCAGTGCCAAGGGACCCAGAGGGGGGGAGAGCTTCACTGCACATGACAAAACTCCTCTAAGGGAAGCAGGAAGTAGTGGGCTCCTATTCTTCATATATCTGTTGTATTCAATTAGATCAACTGGACTTGAAGTTTAGTAATTGAATACAACAGATATACCATGACCTGGATGAATGAGAACCTTCACAAGCATCTTCCTATTCTTCTGGACTTTCATCAAGCCGTGCAGCTCAACCATAAAGAGCAGAGGAGAAAGGTAAGGATTTTTTAACACTACACAATGGAGCCAGCAGTGCGGCAAATTTTTGTTTGGGAGTGGGCTGTTTCTAGCCATCTTGGTTCCCTAGGGTGATCAGATCGCAATCCCATTGAGCTTAAAATCTCAGTAGTGTGACCTAGCCCTCCAGAATATTGAACTTAACACTTTCAGTGCAAGCACTTTCCCAGAGTATTGCCACTAACCCTCCAGTGCCTGCATTTTCCCAGAGTATTACCATTAACCCTTCAGTGCCAGCAGACTTGTTTACTAATAATTTCAGTGCCAGCACTTTCCCAGAGTATTGCCATTAACACTTTCAGGGCCAGCAGAGTATTACGTTTAACCCTTTCAGTAGCCAGCATTGACATGATATACAGTATGTACCTGCTTTCCCTGTCTCCTCCATTGAATTGTTCATTCCTCACCTACTGTAAGTTCTAATTGGAGAGTTGGATGGAAGGAAGAAAGAGGTAGGAATAGGGATCTCATGGTTGCTAATCACAGGGGCCACTGTTATAAAGTCTGCAGCAGCTTTTATCTGGCATTTTAAAATTGTTCTCCTCAGTTCTTTTAGCTGAGCTCATCCTCCCCCCTCCTTCCTTCACCTTCAGTTCATTTGTAACATTGTATCCAAGTAGAGGGAGCTGAGTTCAGGGTCTCTACTCACTACAATGTTAAACATTACAGCATAACAAGGAGAGCAGTTCTAACTCAGCAAGTAAAAGCTCACAGGGAGATACCAGGGAGAACACTGGGTGCCCTGGTTTAACATAGGCACCCTAGCACTTTGCCTAGGTGGTCTTTGCCTAAAAATGTCCTTGACGTGCCCTTTAAGACCAGAGCCATTTCTGAAGCATCTACATTGATCTCATGGAAGCATGTCCAAACCAGTTCAAAGGGAGCATGAAAATCTGCATTTTACGTGGCTACCTCATGGAAAATAAATAAGTCTCTGCTTAAGGGGCCCCATACACACAATAATCCCAATTGTAAAATACTGGGATACCCTGATATCGTATATATCGGATCATGTTTCTCAGTCTGATTTTTTTCTTTCTTATCAAGATGCTCGAAAAATTTAATTGGACCAATATTGTTTGTACAATACTGGGATAGTAATGTTCGTATTGCTGTATCTATGGGCTTTAGGTTTAGTATCAGACTTCTCTAGTTTTTATCTAACAAAGCAGTGTGCATCTGGATTCCAGAATGTGGATTCTATTTGTGTTTCTCAAATTAGGACAACAGGGCAAAAAGTAATTTTCACTATTTAAAAGTACATACTGTGCCTTCCTGGGGTCCCACACTGACTACCACCTTTCTGTACTTTGGATATTCCATAACCCACATGATTTCTCCCGGCGGTTTCGGCCACCAGTCAGATGTCCAAGCTTAACAGCAGCTGAATAGCATTCTGTGCTAAAATTTTCTTCTATTTCTGTGCAAAGTATTTAAATATCAATAGATAGTGACCAAATACACCTGCACATAGTTGTATCTAACACATGGCTTTAGGAACTAATGCAATGTATTTTATCTATAGTATTTCAGGTGAATAGTGACAAAAAAACTAAGGCTAATTCCACACTGTGCCGATCAGCAATGTGCGTGAAAAGTGTACAAGCATCAGCACACCGTGGGTTCGATTAAGGTTTGTACACACGTGCGGTCACAGGTGCCGACCCGCGATGCACATTATGTACGAACGGCCATTTCTCCCGATTGTTGCCCAATCCCCCGGGACGATCTTCCGAATGAGTGGCCGTTTCAGCCGATAAAGTGCCCATACATGGGCCGATTATCAGGCGTAACAGCCGTTCGTACACATCGTGGGTCGGCACCCACGATCGCACGTGTGTACAAACCTTTACCCAAAATTTACATGCACTGTGATTCTCATGGGGCAAATGTAGTTTTTTCAGTAGGAACCAATGCAGGGGGGTCATTTTTTATTTCACAGGGTCTAATTATTAAACAACAAATATCCTATAGTTCAATGGTTTACTCTTTTTGTAACTTATTGAATTACTGGGGCGCATGTTAAAATATAAGAAGGACTTTATGGTATTCACTAACATCTATCTCATTATAATACTTATTTTGTTTCAATATGAATGAAGAACAGAGGACTTAAACAGCTGCATTTTCCTACATAAGTTTATCATTGCAGCTGTTAGAGAGAGTAACAGGAAAGCAAATGGAATCATGTGTTACACAGGAATTTAAATGTAAAATAACAATGTTCGTAACATACCCTCATATGCACATTGACAGAACCTGATGAGTGGTCTTATATAGCATGTCCACCCTTATATTTTTCACTATATTTTACCAAAATGCTTGATGTTGTGAAACATAGGGGGTGTGTTTTCCCCATAGAACTTTCACTGTGCCTTTCCAAACAATAGAACTTAAAGGGACAGTTCAGTGGAAATTATCAATATTCTTTAAATTGTTAGTTTGTGTAATGCGTTCTTAGTTATTCTACATATTCTCTCCCATTTTGAAAAATCAGTTGATTTCATACCCTTTGCTGTTCCCTGCTGTTGACATTAGTGAGCTGCCATTTCAGGGTCTAACAGTCCTTCTTCCCAGGATGCACCACTTCCTTGGAATGTTCCTAACAGTAATTTCTACTGATTGGCTGTTGGATGGGTCAAACATGCTCAGATCTCTACTGAGCAACTGAATCAACCCAGGCGCTGGGCCAAGGGCAAAACCATAACGGTCTCTATTAGGGGTCCTGCAAACAGGAAGTCAGTATTTCGGTTGCATTTATTTCTACACAGACAAAAGGCTGAATGGGCAGGTTAACGTCACTGGGATGGAAAAATACTGCTCTTTTTTCTGAAAAGCATATGTATTTGCACTGAACTTCCCCTTTAAAGGGCATGTCTGTCCCAAAACTAAAATTGAACCGACTATTGGCCCCACTGTGTAGTTTTAAAAAATCCTTACCTTTCTCCTCTGCTCCTCTTGCAATGGCTGCCCAAAGTAAATAATCAAAAAGAGGGAGGAAACAGAAAAAGAAAGGTAATACACATGTACTAAGACCTGTGTGATGGGTGTAAAATGGTTGATCCACAGTAACGCTGATTAGGCGGGTGCATTACCTGGGTACAAGACATAAAAAATACCAAATGGATAGTAAGACAATAGGGGTGAAAGAAGACAAGATGGGATACCAAAGTACAGAAAAAGAAGGAGAAAAAAAAGAGCCAGGTAGTACAGGGACACAAAGTCCAAGAGCACACTCACTGTATGTAACAACCCAATAATTTGTGTATAAAGGAGGGCAACCGCACCTCATCTATGAGTAATGGACCAGAGGTGGACACTAATCCACAAATAGTCATTTGTCATAAAACCGGCAGACAAGGGTGGAAAGATAGTTATCCTAGATAGGAATTATTACCGCTCCGAAGCTCTGGGGCAGTTGAGTGATCCCACCCAGTATAACAGAGTTACAAAAAATCCTATCCTTGAAGTTAATATCAAATATCAAAGTAAAGGAATGCCTAGACAAAGTCTTTGGTGCAGGCATTATTAGTAAATCAGATGTGGGGTTTCTATTCAATAAACATCCTACACTGCCGTGTCTGTATTGGCTGCCAAAATTACATAAGAATAGTAATAGACCCCCTGGTCGTCCAATAATATCAGGGGTGGGAAGCCCCACCGAGAATATCTCACGGTTTGTCGATCTAGCCTTACGTTCGTTCCTAGACATGGTCCCTTCCTATTTAAAAGACACCTTGGATGTCATCAAAAGGTTGGATACTATTTAGATTAAAGACAATACTATTTTGGTATGTTTGGACGTGGAAGCATTATATCCCTCCATACCCCACCAGTTGGGGATGGAGGTTATTAAAGGCTTCCTACAGACACGCAGCCTTAAGTACGAGAAACATTCCTTGTTTGTGCTCCAGTTACTAGAAATTATTTTAACCAATAATTTTTTTACTTTTCAAAACAAGTTCTACCACCAGGTACGAGGCACCGCTATGGACACGGCGTGTGCCCCTACTTATGCGGGCCTCTACCTGGGGGCATGGGAAAAATTTGTTTTTGCGGAGAATCACTTTGCCACAGCCCTTAATCACATTTCATTTTGGGGTCGTTATATCGACGACGTCTTCATATTGTGAGAGGCGTCTGTCGAGGAACTCCAAACTTTTGTGGGTCAGCTCAATACTA
The DNA here is from genome assembly GCA_019447015.1 of Hymenochirus boettgeri. Taxonomy (NCBI): domain Eukaryota; kingdom Metazoa; phylum Chordata; class Amphibia; order Anura; family Pipidae; genus Hymenochirus; species Hymenochirus boettgeri. The sequence goes on along the minus strand of CM033469.1, from coordinate 50,906,339 downwards.
ACAGTTGGAATTTACATTTTACATTGCAATTTGATATGATTTAGATTGCCTTCCTAGATCTGATGCTCAAGAAGGTGGGAAGCAGATTACACACGGAGCTGTATCGAAAAGATATGGCGGGTAATAGCATGTTACGAGCACAAAGTATGCATCCCACCCCATTATTAAAGGGGATTCCAGTGGGACAGCATTTAAGAGCACGCCGTAACTGCACTTCCCTTATGGATTTTGAAAAAGCCGCCTCTGAGCTATACCATCGTTTCTCAGAGAGAGGCTATCCAGCCAACTGGCTAAGAAAAGTATATAAACGAGCTAAATACTCTAAAAGGGAGAATCTTGTGTTTGGCAATAAAAGAGTAACCAACAGTGAATTGGTCAATATAGTTACGGAGTACAATAACGATTGGGCATGGGCACAACAACTGCTCGAGAAATATTGGCTCATTCTACAATCAGATGATTCACTCAGGAAAAATCTGGGTGAATCGCCCAAAATGATACCACGTAGGTCAATCACTTGTATCCAGTTACTTTATACCCACTCAGGGATTGATAAGGTTGGAAAAAGGATCTACAACAGGTAATCATAAATGTGGCAAAATTCCAAAATTCTGATGGCAAGATTAAAAATTTTATTAATTGTAAATCCAAAGGAGTGGTGTATGTGCTACAATGTAGCTGCCCAATGCTGTACGTGAGCAAAACTATCAGATAACTACGCACTAGGATATTGGAACATATGTGTGACATCAGGAATAACAAACAGGAGAGCAGTGTGGCTAGACATTTCAGCCTTAAACATGCCTCTAGTCCAGACTGTCTCTCCGTCTGGGATTGAAAAAGTGCTACCACCTAGAAGGGGTGGAGACTGGAATCAAAAAATCCTCCAAAGGGAGAGCAGGTGGATTTTCACTATGAAAAGTAGGCATCCAAGGGGCAAGAATGAAGAACTCCAATATCACATGTTTCTTTAAAGCTATTTGGAGCTGTCTCATAGAATAACAAAAATAATAATTATGTCTATCCATATTATGAATGCCATGTCTCTTTTCTATATTTAGTTTTTTTCCCCGCCCCCTTTTTGCCTTTCTCATTTAAAACCAGCTGTAACACTTTATTACTTTTGGTTGATAAACTTTATTAGGGGGGTTATTGTATTCTTGTAGTATACGCACACTCTTGTGATGATAAATGTTTATTTATTTATATATATATATCAAGGTAAATTGCTATCTTTACCTTATTGTGGACTTGTTTGGCGCATGGCTCCCGATGGGTATGGCAGCGTAGGATATAGTCCTAGCATCCAGATAATCCCGCTCTATATTGGATTTTGAGACTTTGGATGGTAGCAGCAGTTGGATTCTGGACTTTGGGGGACTCACATCTACATAGGGTGAGATCATTACATGCTTTTTCTGGGGATATTTGGAACTGTCACACTTTATTGACTGCGTGTGGAGGGTTTCAATTACGGATTGCCCCGACAATTCTCTCCATTCTGGGACTGTCTGTTAGACATATATTATACAGGCCATAGGCGTTCTATTGTTCCCTACTGACTATTGCTGCTAATCCAGTATTGGTGCTTAGCACGCCCACACTTTATGTATCCTCTATGGAGTCGACTTAACACATTGGTTTTTAGTATATGTAATGTGTATGTTGGTTTGTAAATAAAGTGCAATTATCTATATGTGGATAAGTGTCCATCTCCGGACCGTTTCTCAGATGAGGTGCGGTTGCCCTCCTTTATACACAAATTATTGGGTTGTTACATACAGTGAGTGTGCTCTTGGACTTTGTGTCCTTGTACTACCTGGCTCTTTTTTCTCTCCTTTTTCTGTACTTTGGTATCCCATCTTGTCTTCTTTCACCCTTCTTGTCTTACTATCCCTTTGGTATTTTTTAATGACTGCCCAAAGTCCAGGAAACTGAAGAGTTGGAGCCGCCTTCCTGCAAAAATGTTTCTGCCTCTGGTCTTGCCCACGGTAGGTAGTGTGACATCAATGCTGTGGACCAAAACATCAGATTTACATGGGAAAAAAATTACAAAACAACACACTGGCTTTATTGGACTGGTTGGTAGAAACCCAACTAAGCAACAAAAAAACACACTGAGCTAGCAAGTGTATTTTTTTGTTAATTGAAAAATTAAACAGCTTGGACAAAGAAGAATGGTAGAAAAGAAAGAGGTATGAAGAAACATTTATGTCAATGTAAAGAAACCAAGCCTAAATTGAGGTAGTGATTTTACAATTTACACTTTTCCACTTGATTGTCCAATTGGAATCACTTCTTGGCTTTACTGCTTAAAGGGCAGGGCATGTTCACCCTTTAAAAAAAAAAAAAAAAAAAAAAGGTCAGTTACCTGCCCCCAACTGTAACGGATATATTTTGCACTTTATTACCTTCAGTACTAACCAGATAATTAAAGGGTATGTCCACCCCCCAAAAAACCTTTTTATATTTGGTTGGCAACTCCCCAAAACCTTGTGAGGTTTATAAAATCCAAAGGTGTTTCTCACAGTACTTACAGGAAAAGGTGGTGTACCGTGTTAGCCAGTCAAAATGTTTACAGGGTAACCCTTTTGAAATAAAAAAAAAAGGGAAAATAATTTACAAACCACCATATATCGAAAGCTGAAGGATAAACCATCTTATCTAATGTATGACAGCTTTCACCCTGACCACACAAAACACTCCATCATCTACAGCCAGGCTCTACGCTATAATCGGATAATGTTCTGACGCTACTGAAAGGGACCACCACCTAAAAACACTCAAAGCGGAATTAATTAACAGGGGCTACAACCCAAGGATTGTGGATCAAAACATCCATACAGCCACCAGGATTCCCAGAATCAACTTTTGCAATACAAACAAAAAACAGAAACAAATCAAATCCCTCTAGTCGTCACATACAATCCCCAACTAAAGACCCTCAGAAAAATAGCCAAAGATCTACAGTGTACACTTCACAAGGATGAGAGGCTCCAAAACATATTCCCAGACCCACCACTTCTGGCATTCAGGCAGCCCAAAAATCTAAAAAGACTAATAACAAGAAGCGCCTTTATACAACCCAACAAAAATGGAACCTATCGCTGTGGCAAAAAACAATGCAAAACCTGCCCACACATCTGTAATTCAGACAAAATACAGATTCCAGGCACATTAGAGGAATACAGCATCCATGGCCACTAGATGCCCAACAGGAAACCTGTATATAGGAGACACTGGACAAAGCCTGAGAAAGAGAAATACACATCACCGCTTTACTATAAAAAATAAAAAACTGGATACACCAGTAGGGATCCATTTCAACAGCCCTCACAACTCCATAAACAATCTAAGAATCTTGGTCCTTAAAGGGCATGTCCACCCCATTTTTGAATTTTTGGTGTAGTGTAGGGCTCCCTCTCCCAACCCCCATATTAATATTTGCAGAAACTCCCCCGATCATTACTTACCTTCCCTCTCTCCGCGGACATACTGTCACGGCCCTCTGCTTGCATTAAACTACAAGCAGGGGGCCGGACCGGCAGCTGCGTCCGTGATTGGCTGAGAGGCAGCCAATCATGGATGCGGCTTTCGGCTATCCAGAACGCCGGAGGAGAGAGGTAAGGTAAGTAATGATCGGGGGGAGTTTCTGCAGATATAACTATGGCGGTTAGGGTTTGTAAACAGAAAAGTGTACTAGTCCTCCAGATTCTTGTGCAAAAGTGTTACATTTTATTTATACCCCTTAGTACATAACACGGTAACGTTTCGGGCAAAACTGTGCCCTTTGTCAAGCCTTAACAAGTGACTACACACAGTGCTCTTAAATAGATGGTGTCTCCACCCTTAAGGGGAGTGGACCATAATCAATTAATTAATTCTTGTATAACGTTATCAAAGTGCTAAAGTGTTTAAGTGCTGATTGATATATATAAATATAATATTCATATATTTAATAGTGCTGTAATATTCAGGGGGATCTGGGATCAAGTTCACACAGGTTAGGCAGCCTCAAAGTTCAAAATAATGGTTTTGTTTATTTGCAACATAAATTGGCATCTGCAGAAAAACAGTCAAACAGGAAAAAAGGAAATGACGCTTCACTCAGCAAATCAAATTATGCAGTTCACTTTGTAATCACACAACAAAGGAAAAAGTCCAGCTTTCTTCAGCAGCCCAACTTTAAGACTTTGCAAATAAAACACAGTTCATTTACTGACACCCTCAGGTGTTCTTTTAGCAAGAAGGTTACCTTCTTGTAACACTGGGAAATCCAGCCAGGAGCTCTGATCCACACACCCTCCAGCCTGCACAGCTCATCAGCAATACACCTGCTCAGGCAATCACACACTCCTCTTTCCCAGAGCTCCTTGCAGACATTCCTTCCTGCAGCAGGTTAACCCCCAATTGTACTGGCATTAAAAGGAAACAAGACCAAAAATAGGAGATATGTATCTTCCATCCATGACCCATCCCTGGAGTCTTGTACATATCCCCCCCCTCTGCCTCAACCCGGAGGAGGTGGAGGCACTATTAGACACCATACAGTGGACTCGGGAGAGGGCATCAGCATTTTGATGCAGTCTCCCGGGTCTGTGCTCTACCCCAAACGAAAATTCCTGTAGGGACAGGAACCACCTTGTCACCCTGGCATTGGTTTCCTTGTTTCTCATCATCCAAGTCAAAGGAGCATGGTCTGAAACTAACCGGAACTTCCTACCTAACAAAAAATAGCGTAATGAGTCAAGGGCCCACTTGATGGCCAGACATTCCCGTTCGACCACAGCATACCTTCTTTCGGCTGTGGTTAACTTCCTGCTCAGAAACAGCACAGGATGCTCCTCACCACCTACGACCTGTGACAGGACAGCTCCCAGCCCAACATCTGATGCATCTGTCTGCACCACAAATTCACGTGAAAAATCTGGAGCAACCAATATCGGATGCTGACACAAAGCGGACTTTAGCTCCTGAAAGGCTTTTTCGGCCTCCATGTTCCAACTCACCATGACTGACTTCCGACCCTTAGTCAGATCAGTCAATGGTGCTGCTAGAGTAGCAAAGTTGGGTATGAACCGCCGGTAATATCCTACTAGGCTCAGGAATGCCCTTACCTGTTTTTTTGTAATGGGGCAAGGCCAGTCTTTTATTGCCTCTACTTTATTGAGTTGGGGTTTTACCAAACCTCTACCCACAATGTACCCAAGGTACTTGGCCTCCTCCATGCCAATGGCACACTTTTCAGGGTTCACTGTGAAGCCTCCCTCCCTCAGTGAGTCTAACACAGCTTGCACACGGGGAAGATGGGAATCCCAGTCCCTACTGAAAATCACTATGTCATCAAGATACACAGAAGTGTATCGTTGATGGGGCCGAAGCAACCTGTCCATTGCTCTCTGAAAGGTGGCTGGAGCAGTGTGCAGACTAAAGGGCATCCTTTTATACTGGAACTGACCATCTGGAGTGGAGAATGTGGTTTTCTTCTTTGCCCTTTTGGATAGAGGTATCTGCCAATACCCCTTTGTCAGATCCAGAGTGGTAATAAACCGGGCTGGGCCTAGCCTTTCTATCAACTCATCCACTCGGGGCATGGGGTAGGCATCAAATTTTGACACCTCATTCAGTCTTCTGAAATCATTACAAAATCGCAGAGTACCGTTGGGCTTAGGAACCAGCACAATGGGGCTCGACCACCCACTCTGCGATTCTTCAATGATATCCAGTTCCAGCATTTTTTTAACCTCATCTGCGACTGCTTTCCTGCGGGCTTCGGGAATGCGGTAGGGCCTGACACACACTTTGACTCCAGGCTCAGTGACTATGTCATGCTCTATAACGTGAGTAAGACCTGGCAGTTCTGAGAACACTTCTTTGTTCCTCTGTAAGAACTCTCTCACCTGTTGAGACTGTGCCATGGACAAAGTAGGGGATATTTTCACATGCTCAATCCCTTTGTGGGGCTCAGGGCTTAGGCTTACCAATGCCAGTTCTGGTTCCCGGTCTCTCCAGGGTTTTAACAAGTTTACATGGTAGATCTGATATGGTTTTCTTTTCCCGGGTTGGTACACCTTGTAATTTACTTCTCCCAATTTTTCTACCACCTCAAATGGTCCTTGCCACTTGGCCAGGAACTTGCTTTCCACAGTAGGTATTAGGACTGCCACTCGATCACCCACTTGAAAGTGTCTAACCTTCGCTGACCGATTGTACACCCTCCTCTGTGCCTCCTGAGCACTCTGAAGATGTTCCCGGACCAAGGGCATCACCTTATCAATTCTGTCTCTCATTTGGGAAATATGTTCAACAACTGTTTTATGAGGAGTTGCCTCACTTTCCCAGGTTTCCTTGACAAGATCAAGCAATCCACGTGGCCTCCGACCATACACCAACTCAAATGGCGAGAAGCCCGTGGATGCCTGAGGAACCTCCCTGATAGCAAACAGCAATGCCGGTAGCAGACAGCCCCAATCCTTACCATCCTATTGTACTACCCTCTTTAGCATGGACTTCAGGGTTTTATTGAACCTCTCGACCAGGCCATCCGTCTGGGGGTGATAGACAGAGGTCCGCAACTGCTGAATCTGAAACAGTTTGCAGAGATCTGCCATCACCCTTGACATAAATGGGGTGCCCTGGTCGGTAAGGATCTCCTTAGGAAAACCAGTCCTCGAGAACATTTGAAACAGCTCCCTTGCAATGATTTTCGAAGTAGGGCTTCTCAAAGGGACGGCCTCTGGGTATCTAGTGGCATAGTCTAGTACTACGAGTATGTATTGGTGTCCCCGGGCTGATTTTACTAGCGGGCCTACTAAGTCCATGGCAATCCGCTCAAAGGGAACTTCGATTATGGGTAGGGGCACCAAGGGACTTCGGAAATGCGGAGCCGGAGCGGTTAACTGGCATTTCGGGCAGGAACCACAGTATTTTTTAACATCTGCCTTAATCCCGGGCCAGAAAAAAACGGTCCGTAACCCGCGCCTCCGTCTTTTCAGCACCCAGGTGTCCTCCCAAACCCTCATTGTGGGCCATATCCAGTACCATTCGCCTGTAGGGCTGAGGAACCAAAAGCTGCTCTATTACATCAGAGCGTACCTTGGCTACTCGATACAGCAAGTCATCATTCATTGCAAAATAGGGATACCTGTTCTCAGCCCCGGGTTCTTGCGGCACCCCATTTATTACAGTTACCTGCTGACGGGCATGTACTAAAGTGGGGTCTTGTACTTGAGCTGTACCAAAAGCTCCTCTCCCCACTTCCAAACCTGGATGAACAGTATCAGTGGAGGGGACCCCTTCATCCTCCCCAAGCATGACTTGTAATGGAGACATTTCCCCCCCCTCAGGGGTTAACCCAGATTCTTTTGCTACCTCTTGCAGGGGTAATTCCACCTGATCCCCTTCTGACATGGGGACAAGTGGATGGACACTCATTTCTACTTCTTTTAACCTTATAGTTGAATCATGCTGCATCAAGTTCCATAACTCTGAAAACAATGGAAAGTCACATCCAATAATAATATCATACACTAGGGAGGGTACCACCCCCACATTATGTCTCATAGTTCCACACGTGGTAGCAATGAAGACAGCAACCAAGGGATATTCCCTAGTGTCCCCATGTACACAAATAACCCGCAGGGTGGGTACTGCTGGATCAACCTGTCCAACCACCCGGGTATGCACCAGAGTCACCATGCTTCCTGAATCTAGTAAAGCATGAGCAGGGAAACCATTCACATTAACCCTGCATTCAAATTGCCTCTTATTCTCAGGGCGTGCAGTGCAGTTTATTTGAGCATGAAAAGATACTCGACGGACAGTTCCGCATTCCATTGGCTCTTCTTGCAATGGGCACTGCGCCCTCACATGCCCCCAGGCTTGGCACTTCCAGCACTGTGTTAAGCCAGCCTTCCGGGGCACAACACCCTCTTTAGGGGTGCTGTTATTGCTAGACCCCCCACTTGAGCCAGGAAACCGTGTAGCTCCTCCTTCCGACACTGAGGAGGTCTTGGTCACTCTGTTAGCAGGGTAGTTCCTAGGCCTTGAGGGTCCTAGAAGATCCTCTACCACGGAGAACCTTTCCACCATATCCACGAGCTGGTCTGCAGTCTTGGGATCCCCATGGCTCACCCAGCGCTGTAACGGTCCAGGAAGGGCCCTCAAATACCAGTCCAGGACAATGCGCTCCACTATCTGTGGTCCTGTCAAGGTCTCCGGTTGCAACCACTTCCTCACCAGCTGTATGAGGTCATGCATCTGTGACCTAGGGGGTAGATCTGGTTGATATCTCCAGCTACGCACTCTCTGTGCTCTGACAGCTGTAGTTACTCCAAGGCGGGCTAATATCTCGGTTTTTAAATCATCATAATTTTTAGCTTTCTCTGAAGGCAGATCAAAATATGCTTTTTGCGGATCTCCTGTTAAGAAAGGTGCAATAAGGCCAGCCCATTGCTCTCTCGGCCATCCCTCTCGCTCCGCCGTTCTCTCGAACGTAGCAAGAAACGCTTCAGTGTCATCTGAGGGTGACAGTTTTTGCAAAAAATGACTGGCCCGGATGGTTGCCTGGCTGCTAGGGTTAACAGCAGCTGTTTCACGCCCCTGAGCGAGCTGCTGTACGGCTTCGGCCAACATTTTAGACTGTGCCTCTGTAGACTCCCGCAAGGCATGCGCTTGCGCTGTGGTCGATTCACGCAGAGCTTTCAGTTGTGCCTCAGTGGCTTGCTGTTGCACTGTCATACTCTGCTGCAGTTGCACTGTAGCCATAGCTAACTGGCGCACTAATTCTTCCATTGTGTGCACCACACTTGGCCTTTAAATGTAAAACAGAAAACAGTACATGCACTTTTCTGTGATGGCTGCTGCCCGCATCCGAAACACCAGTTGTAATATTCAGGGGGATCTGGGATCAAGTTCACACAGGTTTAGGCAGCCTCAAAGTTCAAAATAATGGTTTTGTTTATTTGCAACATAAATTTGGCATCTGCAGAAAAACAGTCAAACAGGAAAAAAGGAAATGCAGCTTCACTCAGCAAATCAAAATTGCAGTTCACTTTGTAATCCAACACAAAGGAAAAAGTCCAGCTTCTTCAGCAGCCCAAACTTTAAAGACTTTGCAAATAAAACACAGTTCATTTACTGACACACCTCAGTGTGTCTTTTAGCAAGAAGGTTACCTTCCTTGTAACACTGGGAAATCCAGCCAGGAGCTCTGATCCACACACCCTCCAGCCTGCACAGCTCATCAGCAATACACCTGCTCAGGCAATCACACACTCCTCTTTCCCAGAGCTCCTTGCAGACATTCCTTCCTGCAGCAGGTTAACCCCCAATGTACTGGCATTAAAAGGAAACAAGACCAAAAATAGGAGATATGTATCTTCCATCCATGACCCATCCCTGGAGTCTTGTACAGTGCATATACAATAATAAAACCATTTTCTTAAAAAACTTTTTTAACCTGTACCAGCATATGTGAATAAATATAATTAAAAAATACAAATACAGTGTTGTGTTTCAGTCTCTTCTTGAATAAAATATCTTTCTTTCTTTTTGTACCTTAAAAGTTAAAGGGTATCTCCACTGATATAAGTCACCTGGGTTGTAAGGATAGATATGTGTAAGATGGAAATGTACCTGCAGTATTCTGTGTCTTTGAGCAGTAGTTTAGAAGAAATCCAATGAGTTTCTCCCAGAACGCTGTGGATGGTGCAGGTCCGCCCACTCTCAGTGACTGCCTGCCTGAGAAATGGCCGATGCGCGTGTGAGGATCCGTCGGGACTGCTGTCTGTGTGATCCAAGTGGCAGGTCAATTCTATACGCACAACACACCTGAGTTCACTTATTAATGGAGGAATAATCACATGACCATCACAGCAGCTTGCTGAGTTCACTAATTAATGGAGGAGTAATCAGGTACTACTTTTTTCTGTCTCCCCCCCCCCTCCCATACCAGATTGACTTATATTACCAGCATCACTTTTTCAACCACCCCTCTCAGAGTTAGACACAAAAAAATCTTTATTAAAAACAACACAAGTTCCCCTGCCTCTGTTACAGAATTGTGGGAAGAGGGTTTTAATTTTTTCTCCCCTGTCTCTGCATGATAAGCTGTAAAAATGAACTTAGAGAGTCAGAAAGGAAAGGTGTGTCTGCTACCATGATGATGCACATTGAGTGACAGCACCTCCAGCACGGGAGGAGACACACCCCCAGGAACTAGCACAACTTTCCCATGCTGCTGCAAACGAAGGGGAATTCTGGGGGGGAAAAGGTAGGGGGAGGGTTGAGGGATGGTGTAATTTAAAATAAACTAAAAAAAAATGCTTTTTCCTCAGTGGAGATACCCTTTAAGAATAAAATACATGTAAAAGATTGTCCATAACAAAATTCACTTAGTCACTTTCAACATGTAATATCATATGCCTATATAAATAATCCAGGTGTATATTCTCTATTCATTCCCTTGGGCCATATTGTATCCAACCTGTGGATCCATCTCATTTCTAATTCCTGCAATTTCCCCCCTCTCCTTAATCTAGGAACATGATCAATAACTTTTTTAAAATTTAATTTTAATTGACTTATTGCATGACTGGCTAATAGAAAATGTTGTGGGACTGGTAAGAGGGTAGCTTTTCTTCGTATAGTCGATTTGTGTTGTTATTCTTTCCTTAATTTTTTGAGTTGTCTCAAAAAATTTTTTCCTTCTATGTGGATGAGTAAAAGTATCACCTTTTATTGAACTACTAGAACAACTAAACATTAAGCCCACTACAATAACGGGCGCTAGAAGCACAGAGTGCCCCCTTAGTGTCCCAAGGCCATAGTCCTCCTCCATGTCCCAAGGCCAGAATACCCTCTTAGTGTCCCAAATCCAGCCCCCCCCTCTGTCCCAAATCCAGGGCTCCCCCTCTGTACCAAATCCAAGGCCCCCCCTCTGTACCAAATCCAGCCCCCCCCCCCCTGTCCCAAATCCAGGCCCCCCCTGTCCCAAATCAAAGGGCCCCCCATCTGTCCCAAATCCAGTGGCCCCTCTGTCCCAAATCCAGGGGCCCCTGTCCCAAGCAACCTTACCTGCAGTCTGTTTAATTGCTGTTCTCCCTCCGTGTGTTTCTCCCTCTAGTGGTGAGTCAATAGGAACTGCAGACACTCTCCCTCTAGTGGTGAGTCAATAGGAAATGCAGAGACTCTCCCTCTAGTGGTGAGTCAATAGGAACTGCAGAGACTCTCCCTCTAGTGGTGAGTCCATAGGAAATGCAGTGACACACACACGGACACAGGGACGCACACTTAGGGTTTTATTATATAGGATTGCAATGGGTACACCTTAAACAAGGATACATGCCATTCTTTGCTTTCCCAAAGGGGCTCTTATCTTTTATCAGAGGCCCTATGTCTGACTTAACCAATTGGTCTTGTATATTTTTTGTTCTTTCATATGCATATTTTGGGACCATTTTAAACTCTTCTATTTCTGGATGGCATGTTTGTAGCAAATGCCAATGTTTTTTAAATGATTTTATTGAGAGATCTGATTTCTGTATTAAATGTACTTACAAACACCACACTGTTTGTATTTTCTTTCTTATTTGTAATAATTCCTCTCTTGTTCTACCCTTGATTTTATCCATACTTTATCAACACTTCATCCGGGTACCCCCTTTGTTTGAATTTATGGCTCATCTCTATTAGCCTTTTTTTACACCTTTCTGTATTTGATACTAATCTCTTTACCCTCATATATTGTGTTAAAGGTAAGGATTTTTTAAGATGTTCCAGATGGAAGCTATTAAAGTGTAATAGATTGTTCCTATCTGTATTGTTTACATACACATCAGTAGTAATATGTACCCCATCTCTGATGATTCTTATATCTAAGAAATTGATTTCTAAAGTATGGGCTGCCATAGTAAATTTAATTATGTCTTCCATATTGTTCAAAAGATCAGCAATTGGTACATCCGAAAGACCCAATACTGAAACACAAGAAAAGCGACATCATATATGCAGTGCAGTGAAGAATGCTCTGATTTGTATGTGGGACAGACCAAACAGCAACTGCACCAACGCATGGCCCAGCACAGAAGAGCCAATTCCTCGGGTCAGGACTCAGCCGTGTACCTGCATCTTAAGGAAAAAGGACATACCTTTGAAGATTGTAATGTCAGCATCCTTCCAAAGGAACAGGACTGGTTCAAGAGAGGTGTCAAGGAGGCCATTTATGTGAAAATAAAGAAACCAATCCTGAATAGAGGTGGGGGGTTCGACACCAACTGTCTGCCATATACAAATCTGTTTTGACGCCTTACCCTGGGCGTTCCTATAACACCTCTTGGCCACAATGCAATCACGCCTTGCATTCATAATGTCATTAACACCTGGCTGTGATATGCTAATTGGGACTTTCCAGGGTACATAATTGCCAACAGATTCTTGTATAAGTCATTCTGAATTGGGAAAGCCAGTTGGATGACTAGCAAAACTAAACTTTAAGTCCAGTTGATCTAACTGAATACAACAGATATACCTGGATGAATGAGAGCCTCCACAAGCACATAGGGGTTTTAGTTATAATTTTATGCTCATAAAAGAGAAAAGCCTTCCAACCACATCAAAGAAACCCCAATATGGAGGGTCTGTCACCCCCCGGTTGTGACATTACTAATTAGGCAGAATCAGCCAATCTAACTTTTCTTGGTAGTCTAAAATGCTTTAGCCTTACCCAATAGATAGGAAGAAATCTTACCAGCAAACTTTCACTCCATTCCAGTCCAGCACCTTATTTTACTTAGCAGGAGGACCAATCTATGAAAAGGTACTTTACTTATAGTATGTAAGGCCTAGCGGTAGGCCCAAGGGAGGGGACAGGCAGGTTTTCTCCCTATCTGTTGTCCCAGGGGTGACACTATAGCTTAGTCATTAGGAGTAAATTTCTAGGCGCATTGGTTACCTGTCAGTTTCGTTCCATTTTCGGATTCTGGGATCTCGGGAAAATTCTGAAAACAGAAAAATTTTTGACTATTATCGAATGTTCAAGGCTATTTTCGATAATTTTTTTTTCGATGCTTTTTTAAAAAAAAAAAATGAACAATGTGGTTGGAGTTGGGAGGGGGAGGCTACACTTCAGAAAGAAATGTATTTTAGGGTGGACATACCATTTAAATAGCTTTAAAGGGTATGTCGACCCCCCAAACGTTTTTTTGTTTATTGCAGGGAAAGCCTGTAAACCTCAACCTCCCGAGTTTTACAGCTTCCAAAGATGTCCCCAACTCTACTTACCAGCCTTCCTTCCCCCAATGCCTTCTGCTTAACTTCTGTGTCTTTCGGAGCACGGAAATCAAGCAGGAGGGGCTCGTCATGCATCCGCTCCTGTGATTGGCTAAGGCATTGTTTGTGGGTCAGACATACCCTTTAAGAGTGGACTTACCTCTGATGTTCTGGAATGTTCAGGCAAATACCTGGACCAATAATTTTGCAATCAACATTCGTACACATGTACAGTAGATTCTGTTGGGCATTTGTTGATCTGCCGGTTGAATTGTGAAAAGCATACATACACATGATTAGAAGCAGTAACAGCCATTCATTGTGTTGGGCCTCGTCCACACGATTGCATGGTACTTATACTACCACCGCACAAGCAAAGCTATATAAGAAGAAAATTTCAGGTACATCTGTTTAACAATTAGAGAAACAAATCCGTATGCATGCTCTTTCCAGTACACTCTCTAGTGCTTTTTCATCACCATGTGTAGAATGAGAGCGCTAATGATCCCTGAGTTTCTGGAGAAGGAGAGTGACAGGCTCACATACCTTTATTTGAACAAAACATGTGTGCTACATGTTTCGTTCAAATAAAGATATCTCGATTCACAGCTTAGAGTCTGTGTCATCTGTAAGCTACACGTTTACCTCCATTGATTCATATTACTGAACCTGGACCAGAGATACCAGGAAGTGTAGCCTACAGCTTCTACGTGATCCCTAGGTGCAGAGGGTCCACATTCACTCAGACTCACATACCTGTTACATGAGTCTTTCTGTCAAAAAGAGAAAATGTGTGATGCACAGACCAAATATCTGTCCTGCTAAGAGAGGGTAATTGGAGATATATAAATAAAGAAAACACAAAGGCAAAGAAAAAGTATCCCCCTCATAAGTATTACCCTAACTGAAGGAGCATCAGTTACACAGCGAAACGGAGTTAAAATATAAACTTTATTAGATATACATTAAAAAATATGAAAAAACACACACTTTTAAAAAATATTGGAGAAGGTGGCAACCATCCAATATGTAGCCAAATTTATCGTAGGTGAAGGTAATTAGATATTAATAAACCTCCCCCACTGAATATAGAACTAGTAAAATGTATATAAAAAGGGGTAATAAATATTGTAGTAATATAAGATCCCCTTAGGAAATAGAAACACAGTTCTAGAATCCCTAGGGCACTCAGTGCTTCTACTAGTTCAAAACAATAGGGAAGTCCCTGATCTGGGTCCCTATGCTGGATATGTGGATTCCACCAAAGGAGAAAAGAAAGCCCAGATCCCAATTCTGACAACAAAAAGAGGCTTCTAGTATGAAAACCTCAGGCAAGACAAGAGGAAAATATGCAACAAAAGGGTGCCTGTATTACGCCCCCCTCAAAAACAACATCTTGAGGAGGATCAGGCAGCCAAACGGATGCAGTGGGATCTGGTAAGAAAGATATAGTAGTAGTTTAAAAGTTCATATCAGAAGGAAAGCCCCTGACGTGTTTAGTCCCTCACATTGACCCTTAAATGCGTTAGACTACTGTCAGTATGCCTTTTTTAGTGCATGATTAGCAATCTTTTAAGATGTGTGAATAAAGAATTTTCATTTTCTCTTCGGACCAAGGTTTGCTTCTTCAGGGAACCAGATTAGTGGTATTTTACGATGTGGTCATAAAATACAGATGCACTCGTAATTGCACAACCTTGCAAAAGGTGTGGTATTTCTGTTTATAAATACACTGCCCTGTGGGTCTCTGACACATACACACACACACACACACACACAATTTTGAAAATGAAAAGCACAATAAAAAAAATAAATTTTTACTCTTCTTTATATTCAGTAAATAAAGCGGACCTTAAAGCTAGATACAAATGTGCCATATTGCATTGGCCGCCTGGCCACCGACTGCACAGTTTGTAGTGTAGGGCTCCCCCCCACCCCCAAACGCTATAGTTATTTGAAGCAAAGCTCCCCCGATCACTACTTACATTGCCTCTTTCCCCCGACGTTCAGTCCCAGTCCTCTGCTTGCATGAAACTGCAAGCAGGGGGCTGGACCGGCAGCCGTGTCCGTGATTGGCTGAGAGGCAGGTCACGTTTTTGGACTTTGGAGGGACATTGAAGGACATCCTTTTGGAGCAGGGATGTCAGGTAAGGATTTTACTACACTACACAGTGGGGCCAGTAGTGGGTGGGTGGACATGCCCTTTAACTGCCTGAAATGAGCTTACCTCCGTTTGTGACCGGATCAGGGACTGAGGTGTATGTAAAGCTCTCTCCAAGCCTTCCTCACCATGCTTCCTAACCCACTGAATAACTGAATCTGGTATGTCTGCCATCCGAAAAATCCTACTCTAATACTGCCAAGCACTGAACAGATGTGTTTCCACACCCATAGTTACCTCTGCGCTCTCTCTCCTCAGGACTGACCTCCGCTGCAGACTGCCATTCTTGCCAAAAGCTGCTCTCCGGAACCAGCCAATAGGAGAAGGCTTCCAGGTTTGTGACTACGTCACTGTCCCTGGGAAGAAAACCTTAAGCGAATCCCTTAAGATGGCAGCCGACATCCCATATATCCGAAAAGGCTAGCCAGCCATTCCATCAGCATTCTAGTAATAAGGACCATTACAGAACCTGAAATGGCATCTCACTAACGTCAACAGCAGGGAATAGCAAGGGGTATAAATTCAACTGGTTTCTCAGAATGGAAGAGAATATGTAGAATAACTAGGTGTGATAATATAAACTAAAATGTAAAAGTAATGATATTTTAGACTGAACTTTCCCTTTAACCTATCATACTAAGGTTTCATCCCACACGGACACCCATTGTGGCACCACCAGCAGAGACAAGCGCAGGATTTTCAATTGATTCTTGGTACCATAGGCGTAACTAGGAATCACTGAGCCATTCAAGAAAAACTATAATGGGGCCCCTATCCGTGCTTCATTCACAGTGGTTTTCTAGGAAGAGGCTATATCTGTCATAGGGACAATAAGAAGATGGGGCCCCTTGGATCTGCCCCCTGCAGTTGCTCCCCAGTCTGGAAGGGTTACCATGGAGAGTGACGAGCTCAGCACACTACCAAAATTTTAGCCACGCCCTATTTAAAGGGGAGGGGATTACAACCCTGATCATCCCTCCTCCAGCATGACCAATGACTGGCGGACAATCCCTTAACCAGCGCTGGCAGCAGTTTAATGCAACCGAACTCCACACATCACCACCGCCTTTTCTGATATATGTAAGGAACTCGTTTCCAGTGGCGAAATACGTGGGTTAACACAGTGAGGAACAACGTTGCCCTCATCCAACATGGCCGTTCAGCGGGCTGGTGACATTTTCATCTCGCCTGAGAGTAAAGGGGCGGGGCGTCCAGAACGAAGAGTGCTGATTGGTGACCATATATGGTCAAAGCCACAGGGAGACAGACGGGTCTGTGAGCTTGGTGCCTAACTTCCGGGTGTTGCCTGCAGTGAGGTGGGAGAGGAGCCACATAGACACACACAGGGATTAATCAATAGGATTACCAACGGGGCGGTTGGTTACTGCCTGTCTGACTCCCACCTGAACACCACCAGTCCACGCAGAGGAAAATGCCGTACGAGAGCAGTAGGTTCCATTATTTTTATTCATGGGTGGGGAGAGGCTGGGTGTTGTAGTTCAGCAGATAGACAGGTAAGGCCACCTTTGGCTTGCAGTTAACAATAATAGACTGAATCCCTCTCTGACTGTTATTATGGAAACACCTGGCTACCAGGGAATCCAGTCTGCTACAAATGGAGGGGTTAAGTCTTAAGACAGTCAAACCCCTTGGCACTCCAGATGTTTATAAACTACTCCCAGCATGCCTTGCTTGCTTTCTGCATTCATAGTTTAGTTTGCCCTTTAATCATCAGATGGTTTGCTAACTGTAAACATATATAAATACTATAATTTTTTTAAAATGTATATTGTGACAATGGCTTCAATTTTGGGGATCTTTCCAGATCTGTATGTTGCTGTTTTCATTCATTCTCTAGTGACTAAGTGTCTGTATTGGGGATATTGTCTATCATTGGGGTTGGTTTCTTTATCATTGGCTTGTAAATGACAGTGACACAATCTTCAGCTTTTTACCAACTAACACTCCCCAGCAGGTCCCACACCCTCTTTGTCCAATAGCCTTCGGTCTGGTCAGGGAGTGGCTTGTCACACTGTGACTTGAACAGTTGGAAAATGTGGTGCTGCAAAATGTATGTTCCTGTTCGTTTAATGTTGCAACACATTTATTTGCTTTCAGTAGTTTAATGTTATTTTGTTGTAAATTTCATCTGAAGAAAATAAGTGTTACACCTCTCATCTGTTTGCCATCAAAGCTCTGACTGCACCGTGTTTATCTGCCCACACATTTGTATAATGTTCCTTAGCCATGAGCGCCCTGGGAAGTTATTGTCTAATTGCATCATTTAGTTTTGCGTTTTTCTTTTACTTATTACATTTCAGCAATTTTATTCATACCCATTTCGACTGTGTCCACACAGGAACCCATGTGAAAATTACAATGCAGTACGTTTCCATGAGTTTGTGCTGCGATTCTCCACATTTCCTGTTATTGGAGTGGATGCAATCTGTACCAAAAATGGTGATCGCAGGCACACTGATAACAAATTGGAGCGAAGCGCAAACAATGTGGTCTGTCACATTTACATGCGATTCTCACTCATGATCAGATCTCAGAACATGATTGGAATCTGTTGAGAATCATGACCATGTGGCCTTACCTAACCCGTACTGCAGGTTAGCTTTTGCTTTTAAGCTGGGTACACACCAGCAGATTCTCCATCCCATCCATCCATTCGCCATTAGAAAGAGGATACCCAACACAAATTACTGTCAGTCGCGGTGAATGTAGCTACGGTCCATAGTGATTTTCTGGCACGTCTGCTCAACCAATCCAGACAAACGGACGGTCAAACATTGGCTGCTGCCACCTGCAAAAACCAGCATCCTTTTTGGGGTTGACCGACCAATACACAGAAATATTATCCGGCCAGATGAAAAGTTGCCTGGTTTGTACACAAGCACGATGTGTGACAAATTACTGTTTCGTCTGAGAATCGTATGCGTTGGGTCAGCGGTTGTTCAACGAACGACCCCCATCTGAACAAATACACACGTGTTCTCGGAAGAAACGTCTGTTTGTTGCGCAGATGTATCGTGGTCTGGCGTTGTGACTCGGTTACAAATCTAATGTGTGTATGAATCTTAACTTCCATTCCAGGCATCTATAGTAATTTGTGCACATCCTCTAAAGGGTAAGGTTGCTCTGAATCAAATCAAGGATTTGATTTTGGCAGAATGCCAGGATGTATTTTTTTTATTTAGTTGTTGGCTAATTAGCATTGACAAATTAAATTTTATCCTTTTGTTATTTTGTGGTTTTATTGCTCTGGGAAACTAAAGATAACAAATGTTTGGCCTTTATTTTATGTTAACAAAAGAGATCAGGTGATCTGCTGTGACGTTTCAGTGTAGTGTTTCTTTAATTTTGTTTCCTATTTATTTTTTGTTTTGGCATGAAATGCAGTTGTAGCCGTTGTTTGCAAATTTAAATATGTAGGTTGAGTTTATAGTTAGATCCGTATTCAAATAAATGTTTTGTGAAAATGATGGTGTTTGGCCAAGTTATGAATCTATTATGTATTGTGTGCAGAAGATTTTTACTGTGTAGTTGTCTTTTCAAAAAGTTGTGGAAGTTTAAGAGTTAAGATCTGTCCAGGAGATGACAGGTTTTCTGGTTCCTATTATTTTATATAACTTTGTACAATAAAATTGTAAAACAGTTTTGAAAAATCATAGCCAAAGAAAGCTTTCCACCATGTTTTTGTCTGCATGTTCTGTTGTGTATAACATTTTTTTTCCTTTAATTTTAGAAAAAGTGTTTGCCAGCCTTCCTCAAATGGAGAGAGGGGTGGCCAAAGTTCTTGGAGGTGACCCAAAGGGCAATAACTTTCTGTATACCAATGGAAAATGTGTCATCATCAGGAATGTTGAAGTAAGTCATCACAGGTTTTGTACCTCTTCTCTCATTTTCTTAATATAGGACTATGATATCGCCCATCTTCCCATGCTAACAGAGGAAAAAAATATGAGTTATAGAGAACTTTTCTGTTCTATGTATCTGGTATTATGCATCCACCATTTTCTTTCTTTACATTACTAATGATTGCAAAAACCATGAAAGTTTTTGGCGGTGGCTTGAGTTAGAAGAATGTGTATTCCTTGGCATGCGCCATTTTATGGTACTGGCAGCTAAAATGCTATGCCATGTGTGTTTCCACTACTGGGACAAATAGTAACCCTGCTAACTCTCCTTTGTCTTGGCTGACACACTTATATGGCTGCAGGTAATTGGTAGCCACAGGTGAACATTTGCTGGCACTTCTAATGACTTCCTATTGTGCTTGGGCTATGCCATGGCAGACCTTGGCATACTACTTTATGAAACAAATTTGTTGATTTCCTTATCTATTTGAAAGTAGAGTGCTGTGCAGTCTTTTGTTTTTGAAGTTTGTACCACAATAAGAAATAACTTGACCAAACAGTTATTGTGTAGATCAGGAGTGAGCAAAGCATTTGTATTTTAAAATCCAGTCTAATTTTTTGCAAGTTCAATAGACACCAGCAGAAAACCCTCTAAAAATGTTATCAACAGCTGTAAAAGTGTAGATCCACTGGTTCATGGGATAAGTCCAGCTCTGGTGTAGCCTTTCTGTTGCATTGTTCTCAGTGGGGCGAATATCTGTTTTGGTGGGTGCGAGTATTTAATGTGCATGTAGTTGGAGTGCTTTACTTTGTTTCCTGTGATATGTCAGAGGACAGATGGACATCCCTTAAGACTGGATAAAAAGAACCAAGTCCTAAAATCCAGAAAGGTTGTGGTTTTGTTGTTTTTTTTTTTACTGTGAGAACAAGTACAAAAGTCCATTGGATGTGGTGATGGCCGGTTCATTGAATAGTTTAAAAATGAAAAGGCTGGATGAGTTTCTAAAAATAAAGAATGTTACTGGTATTGATACATAAAGTTGTAGTTAATCCAGCGATATTTCAGATTGCAATTGGAGTCCGAAAGGACTTTTTTTTTTTCCATGTATGCAGACAGGAAACTGGGTTAGTAAAAAATGATTGCTTTTATGGCTGATAAGGATATGGCTATGCCCTTTACTATCTTGCCGAGGTCTTCTATGCCTATAAAAGACCCTGGATATATGGTCACATGGATATTGTTCAGTTTCCTTTTAATAACAAATAACCTACCAACAGGGTGGATTTGATTTAAATCAAATGGATTTAAATTACTAGTCAGTAAGGCTTGATTTAAATCCTAGTTTTCTACATAAAGTAGAAACTCTACATAATTCTTGCTAGTATATGCTTGTGAAGGTTCTCATTCATCCAGGTCATGGTATATCTGTTGTATTCAATTAGATCAACTGGACTTGAAATGTAGTTCTTGAAGACGTTTCGCTAGTCATCCGACTGGCTTTCTCAATTCAGAATGACTTGTACAAGAATCTGTGGCAATTATGTACCCTGGAAAATCCCAATTAGCATATCACAGCCAGGTGTTAAGGGTGTGATTAGATAGTGGCTAAGAGGTGTTATAGGAACGCCCAGAGTAAGGTGTTAAAACAGCATTGTACATGGCAGACAGTTGGTGTCGAACCAATGTACAATGCTGTTTTAACACCTTACTCTGGGCGTTCCTATAACACCTCTTAGCCACTATCTAATCACACCCTTAACACCTGGCTGTGATATGCTAATTGGGATTTTCCAGGGTACATAATTGCCACAGATTCTTGTACAGTCATTCTGAATTGAGAAAGCCAGTCGGATGACTAGCGAAACGTCTTCAAGAACTACATTTCAAGTCCAGTTGATCTAATTGAATACAACAGATATATATCTTGCTAGTATAACTTTAAATGCAGTAGATGAAGATTTTTAGAATAATAACAATTAAAATAGATTTACTCAACTGAAACAAAAACATTACAGCATACATGTTATTTGCTTAAACAAACATCCAGATCTATTCCACTCCAAACAATCAGAAAAATATTGTTTCCATTCTATTCACTGAACTTTTTGAAACTTAGCACCGAAGGGGCTCATTCTGTATTCATATGTTTTGTAGAACAATAGGATTAAAGGGTATGTCTTAGCATCGCACCTTAGCCAATCACAGGAGCGGGGGCCGGTCGAGCCCCTCCTGCTTGACTTCCATGCTCGGGAAAAAGCACGGAAATTAAAGAGGATCTGTGGTCCAAAAATGACTTTAGGTAAATTGATAGGAATTGCTTTCCAGTTGCAGGTCGCCCTTGGCCCATTCCCTTACAGCCCCACGTGGCGCCCCGCGAGTGGGTGCCTAAGCCCCGCCCGCTCACAGGTGCTGTGGGCCACTCTGACACCCCCCCGTGGAAACAGCCTTTTCAGGCAGAGTGAGAACTCTGCCTGAAAAGGCTGTTTTCACACTGTGAGAGAGAAGGGCTGTAGGTTCCCTTACCTTCTCTGCAGCTGCAGGTCCTTCACACAGCAGAGAGGAGGAGTGACTTCCTGTCTCCCTTACACATTGAGGGAGTCTGAGGCTGTGCTCGTCGTCGGCTCGTCGGAGGAGAAGCCTCAGGAATGTCACGTCAGCCTTCCACCAATGAACTTTCTGGTCATTCATTTCTTTATATCCTGGGCTGTGGAGCACGTAGAGAGGTGGTTAATGGCTCGTTTTAAAGGTAGGAAACTGGCCTTTCATTTAAACTCATTAAACATTGTTTGGAGACCACAGTTCCCCTTTAAGCAGAAAGCAGCGGAGGATCGAAGCCTGGTAAGTACATTTGGGGACATCTTTGGCAGCTGTTAACCTGCCAAATGCCAGTATGTGTCAGACTTTCTGACACATACTGAAATTTCGTTTGGGGGATGGACATACCCTTTAAGGTCTTTTTCTCAACTCTGTTCATATTAAATCATTTTTGCTGTGAAGAAGAGGCATGTGATCTCTGCGGAGTCAAATTCAGTTTTGAGAACTGCAAAAGTAAACCAAGCACCTGTGATAATATCTTGTAGGCAGAGAAACTGCCCAATAATCATAGAAAAACCTCTGTAAGAGCATGACATTGTGAATGGATTAATGGAATTATTTACCAAAAAAATTAAACATACAGTCTTATAGAACATAATTAATAAACTAATCTTTATTTCATGATGGAATAACCTTTGGATGGTAATAAATTTTCCTCAAAAAACATTTTATTTAAATAAAAAAAAAAAAATCGTTGAATTTTATCCACCCTGTCTACCCTTTTAAAATATTTATAAATTATATCAAATAGTCCAAAAACCAAATAATAATAGAGTAGCCTATGCTGAAGTATTGCAGAAAGAAAATAGAACCTCACATAATGCCCTACCTGGATCCACACATCAAAAGGATAATCAGGGCTATGTACCGAGTGCCGTTATCACAAAGTAAAAAGACCACTAAATCCTCAGAACAACAGTGAATTAGAAGATCTCCTTGTTATAAAATCAGTGTCTCATGTCTCATTTTAATGTGGTTGTTGAGAAATGTAACTTTCTAACATGAGGTTTGTGTCTTATTTCCCATTATTCCAGTATGGCACCGTGTGGTCACTAACCATTATGTTCTTTACACATGCTCAGTCCTAAGATACTGCAGGAACTTGTTAGTTGGTCACACCGACTAGTAGCCTCTAGCCAATCCTTTTACAGGACAGAATAGGCAAGGGAGCATGTGACCGAGATCAGGGGTGTGGCCAGTCACTGTACATACAGTTATTTTATCCAGTTCAAGTGGTAACCTTTACATTAATGCCATTTACTTTATTACTATTTTACAGTTTATATGTGTTTTTAGATGGCATATGTTCAGATTCTGGAATGTAAAAATTTGAGTTTCTCCTTTAATGTGTTAAAGGCGATTCAATAACATTTAACGTGACTTTTAGACGTAATTTGCGATGCGTGCAGTTTGCAGGTCTAGATAGTGCAAGCAATGTACCAAATGTTTAGATCAAAAATGCGTGCTCTTAACATGGGTTTTCGTGATATTTGTTCGCCACCCAAAGGATGGTCTAAAAGAGGTGGTAAAGGGAAAATCACCTTGTGATTCTAAGCACTGTATTACACACAGTGTTCACATCTTAATGATTGTATATACCAATATAAATTGCATCCCTATTGGCAAAATGGCAAGACAATCGTATATGTGACCCACTTTCAATTTGCCATACAAATGTAAGCATGTTTCATGTAAAAATTACACGCGTTCATATGTAGCAATGTTTTACAACTCACTATATGTTCGGAAAACCAGTTTGCATCGTCATGTGGATATTTATGCCTTTAATTTAATGTAAAATATATAGTAGAAAACCATGGTGAGAAAATAAGCCGCAATGCATCAAAACACACACAACTGTAGTACTAACGTTTTTTTAACGTGACTTTGACGCAAATCCTTATGTAATATCTATCGCAAATGATTTATTGAATACAAGCAACAGATGTTGAGTTTACACCATTTATACGATAACTGCTCTCGGTGCATAGCCCTGATAGTTTCTGCAGTTGTAAATCATAAACCAGCCAGCACCTACTTGCATTGGATCAGTTAAACACCCAGTTGCACAGCTCAAGGATGTCTAGAACAAACTAGTCCTCTGGCTTCTAACTTCAAGCTCAAGCCTTTTCTGGCCTGCATGGTACTCTCTAAAGCTATTTCTAAATACCACAGTGCAATCCTCTCCCACTACAGCATGGAATGCAAGATCCAGACAAACTTACTATGCTGTTATCCACATGTGCTAGCTTGGTAGCGAAATGTCTGTCATTCACTCCCTTCTCAGCACTGAAACCTTTTCAGGGTGTGCGAGAGACAAATAATATTAATAATGAACTTGAACAAATATTTAAGTGCAATAAGCAAATGTAAAAAAAAAATGTTGGTTCTATAAAAAGAAACATCTCAACCATATCAAAGGGATGAACCATTTATCAAACCTGGGGGTATTTACTACCCTGAATGTAGTAAAACGTTTTGGATAGTAGATACCCATTTTTATTTTTTTTTGCAAACCCCTCTATCTTTGGTCTGACTAAATGATATATATATTTTTTTTTAGAAATTTGTTGAGGGCAATTGATGAAGTAAGAAATTGGGGCCGATATTTCAGGCTGATTTATATAAATATTGGTTTTAGTGGTTGGTCGGCCTGAATTATTGACCAGTGTATGGCTAGTTTCAACATTATTGGTTGATTGAGCAGATTCTGCAATACTATGTAAATTGCGGTGTGCACACCTGGCCATTGCAGGTTTTCAGGGCTTAATGAAAATAGATGCACTTTAAAGGAATTGTAAACTGAAAAAAATACTTCAACTCATTTCATTGTATAAATGAATACCTGAAAGCAGCACTCTGATGTTTGTGTTGCTGCATGATTTCAATTCAGTCCTTGGTTTTTCTCAAGCTCAGTCACCCAGCCCCCTGCCAGACTATCTGACTCTGTGAGGGTAAGCATGCTCAGTAATCCCTGAAGCAACACTGGGAGAGGGAATTTCCCATAATGCACTTCACATACAAACTGTCACCATTCCAGCTACATCAAAACTATACACAACAGAAGATAATATGACAATAAGGCATATGATTGACAGTTGAAATGTAAGGTTTTTCACACTGGATATTTAAGGAAATAGGGGACAGATCAACAATGAGTTGTACAGTGATTAGTTGGGAAGAATAATAGTTTCCAGTGGTGATTAATTAAAAAAAATATATATATAAATTTCCTAGTGTACACATCCTTAAAGGGAAAAGTTTTGTTTATTTCTAACACCTAACTATTTACGCAAATTTGGTAACACATGCAACAATATTGTCACAAATTGTATATTTTGTGTTTTCTTCTTGTCCCTTCAACAGGTTTGATGTTAATCAGCACCACAGGAACATTACTGTATGACTGAATGAAAGACTGGCATTTCTGTTGGACAGGAACATGCCTAAAGCATGAGTAATAACTAGCCTAAAGTCTTAGCAATAGGAGTGTTCTTCCAGCACGGATCTTTGCTGTATACATGACTCAATGCCCCACCCAGATTTTGATTACTTAAAAAGGGAAAGTCTGTTTAAAATAGCAATCTAAACGGTGTACCTTTCCTTGTCTGGGTCTTGTTTAGCTGCTTGTTAATGAATTAAAATAAATAATTAAATAGATTAAACTATTGAGTTCTCTTCTGCTAATTTGTTTTCAGTTGCTTGCTTAATTTTCATGTGTAAATAAAGGCTTGAAAATGGTCTGCAAAAAAAATAGATAGAATGTGTAGTCTCTCATCATTGAATTTAATTGCCCTATTTCTCTCTGCATTAATGACCTCCTAATCCTACCGTTTGAAACCCCATAATTAGGACAGTATCCCACAAAGCCTCCGGCAGTGGAATATTTAAGTAGCAGTGTTCTCCCCAGAAATTTTTTCCTGCCGGGTTGCATGAAAAAGTAGCCGGGTGGCATAAAAAGTAGCCGGGTGGGGTAGGACGGGGAAATTTGGTGGTAAGGGAAAATGTGCACTGCATTATGCTCATTATATAGGTGAGGGATGTCTAACTTTTGTCCCACTAGATGTTTGAAAACTATAACTCCCAGCATTCCATGGTTGTAGAATGCAGGAAGTTGTAGTTCATCAACATCTGCAGGTAACCCATGTAACATAGCAGCACAAGCACATGTGACACCCTTTTGTGGCCTTGGAGATCTTGGAAAAGCTAGTTAACGTGCTAAAATAATCTTGCAGGTGTAAAAAAAGGGTCTGGACTTAGCAGTTTTGGCGGGAGTTTTTACTGACCTATTGGCACCTATTAAACCTACTTCTAAATTCTTTTAAATCACAAGTGTTCTCTCAAGAATTTTTTTCCAGCCGGGTGGCATGAAAAAGTAGCCGGGTGGGCCGCCCGGCTAAAAGATCCTAGGGAGAACACTGAAGTAGGAATATTCCCTGCTGTGAGGGGAGATTGTGGAGCAGTTTTCAGGCTTGATGTGTATATGGCTTCTGCTTTGTGCAAGCCAGACTTTTCAGTACATTTAACATTCTTTTGGCTTTATTCAAATTTTGCATTAATAGTATATACTTGGGTATTTGATATATAATTTTTTTTAACTTCGTTTTTAATGAGCAGTAAAAGCATAGTACACATTGTTACAGCAATGAAGAGAGTAGTAGTCGCAGGATGACCAATATACATATTTTCTATATAAATTATATACTACATATTTTGTAATAGTTATACAAAGAGATGATTAAACTATTATAAATAAATATGTGTGTATATATATAATTTATATGAGAACTTGTCTGTCTTTACTTGTTGAGTAGCATCTTTAAGGAGGGAAGGGAAGAGATGGGAGTGGGGGGAGATAGGGTGCCACCGCACTGGTCGACAAATCTAGACATTTGTATCACAATTGTCCATCCATATGGACAAAGTGCAATGATGTCATTCACATCTGTTAACACCTTAGCACAAGGATTTGCATTTTTAAAATGTAGCTTTATAACACAATTAGAATGTTTAATCCTAGAACTGTTTAATTTATAAAAATAATAGTCATTTTTTACTGAACGAGCCTCCTCTGCTGCTTTGTGTGCTCATATCCAGCTCACAACAGCAGCGAGAAATCCGGGTTTTGTAAGTGTAATATATCAGCATGGGAGCTTCTTTGAACAAAGTAAGTAAAAAGAAAACAGGTTTTTGGTTGGTGACTGAAAAGGTTACATTTTTGTCTTTGGGGAGCTGGACTTGCCCTTTAATGGAAGGTGTGGGTTATATAGTGAATAATGTATTCCCTACTGTAAATTATAAGAATAATAGATGTTACTGAGGAGTTCTGTGTCTATTTAAAAGTACAAGGACACAGGCGGAGTTATATAGATCAGGGAACTCTGGGTACCACTCATGTATTATAAGGGATGATGTATCCCCCACTATAAATTATAAGGATATTAGAAGTCACTGTGGAGTTCTGTGTCCATATAAAGGTACAAAGACACAGACTGAGTTATACAGGACAAGTACCACTAAAATAATATAAGGGATAATGTATCCCCTACTGTTCATTATATGTGTATTAGAGGTCACCAAAGAGTTCCATGACCATTTAAAATGACTTTTATAAAGGAAATGGGACTCAGAGGTGACTTCTAATGTCCTTATAATTAGGGGAACTGTGATGGTAAACTAGTCCTCCACAAAACATGTATTATATATTTAAAGGAGAACTAAACCCAAAATACAAAGGCAGCTCCACAGACTCTATACTTGTCACTTAGTAAAACCATTTGTCTCTCACCTCTGAATTCAGCTTCTTACTGTAGAAATCATTTATAGAACATTTCTGAGTACTGGCAATCTATGATGTCACGGCTGGCTTCTAGTGTTGCCTCTTCCTGGTGGTCCAGGTACCAAAATTCCTTCTGCACATGCTAACTAGCTACCTTGTGTTTGTTTCCCACTCACCTTATGCTAAGCTGCATGTAACAATTGAACTCAGAGTCCCCACCTGCCAGTGTTTCCCAGCCAATCATCAGAGATAGCAGTGAATATTATTAGCTGGTATACAGAGTGGGGGAAGGTGTTAACCCTTTTAGGAAGCAACTTGTTAACCCTTTAGATTTGTGAGCATTTCTGCAAGACTGTGTCTTTGTATGTGTTTATTTTTGCACCCTACCATTTAGATTAGTGTGTGTGTATTGCTGAAATGTACATTTAGGGCACGGCCACACCTGAATTGCACACGATGGGGCAAAATTGGCACCATTTTTAATGATAAAAACTTTTAATACATAGGACTGTATATGTGTTCGGGTCTTAAAGGCAAAGGTGGGAACCCTAGTTGTAAGAGTGATTTTCTTTATGTAAAACTTCCCACAGGCAGCCTTTCTGCTGCATTAATTTTTTAGAACATGTTTGCGTTCCCTCTAACAGTACCCCTTTAATTGGTATTCCTCTAATTCCTATTAATATGTACATTTATATAAACAACATGGTGCAGAGCTGCAAATGGCATACCCTCCAACATTCCCCTTTAATACATACACTTATAGAGCATGGTGCAGTTCTGCAGGTGGATAATATAATGACTCTGATCTTAGCACAGCTCTGTGCAATGCATTTCTGTGTAATACATTTCTTAGCTTAGCTCTTTGCTACAGTTTGTTGTTTTTATACAGACAGCTGAATTAAAAACACTCTTCCTACCCTCCAACATTCCCTTTAATAAGGTACACTGATGAGAAATGCATTGCACACAGCTGTGCCAAGATCAGGTTCACTTCACTATCCTCCCCCTACAGTTCTGCACTATGTGGTTCCTATAAAAACACACTCTTCCTACCCTCCAACATTCCCCTTTAAGAAGCTACACTTTCCACTAATATTGCCTCAGCTGACAGGGAGAGCTAGAGACCTTCACACTATGGGCCATATTTATAAAGGTGTGGTATCTCCTTCTTTAGCGATCATTATGGCGATCATTCATTTATGATCACTATCGTAAATCTTGTAAATGTACGATAGCTAACAAAAATCTACGACCGCCTGTAGAATATTATTACGGTAGTTTATTACCGCATGTTATGGTATACTACTGCCACAGTCGTACAGTAACGAAAACCCGTGGTATCGCAGGTTTTTAAATATGGCCCTCCAACACTTAAACAATACATTACAGGTGAAACATAAAAAGACACCCGTCTGTAACTGAATAGTGCAGGTTTATTGCAAAACATGCATTCTACATGTTTCTGACCCACTTGTCCTTCCTCAAGTGCTTGAGTGGGTCTGAAACATGTAGCACGCATGTTTTGCAATAAACTTGCAATATTCCGAGTTACAGAGCTGTGTCTTTGTATGTTTCACCTGCAATTTATTGTTTATATATCGGATTTGGTGGAGTGAAAGCCGTAGGTGAGACATAAATTATTTCAGGTCTGGACACCCTCGATACCAAGACCTATATACATCACACTACAAGACTGCTACTAGGAAAGGGTTAATCAGTAAATCTCTGTGCACCACCCAGAGACTTCTGCAATGTGAATATTGATGATTTAATATATTCCTACATCATAGGGATTAAGAGGTGGGAGTGGAAATCACACAGGTGCTGAAAATGTAATCAAGGTAAAAGTACTGGCAGACAAGGAAAATGTCAGCTTCAGATTTGGGGAACAAACAGAACCTAAAATGAGCTTAAAGAGGTAAAGAAAAGGCCCCTGAGTGGAATCTTCCATGCTGAGGAGGATGTTGAGGCATGTACTTTCTAACTTAAACTTTGTTTTTTTGGGTTTAGTTCTCCTTTAATGAAAGTCTAGGATACCTTATGCACCTCCACAATGTTTCTTAAACAAGAATAAAACAAAAAAACCACAACACACTCCCCCTTTTAGTGGTATTTTATTGAAAACCGGTTGGTACTGAGAGACACACAAGTTTTTGCACACTGTAATTATCCTAAAAATTCAATTTGGTCTTTTTTTTTTAGTACCTCTGCAAAATTTCCTAATACGCTTGGTTTCCCTTGAAATTGGAGGAATAATAATTTACCTTTACTTTACCGATACCATATTTTACATTGGGCAGCTTAGAGAAGACACTTTTTTTTTGCTAATTATACATTTATTGTTAAAAGAAAAAAAAGTGTGTATCACTAAGAATTTTTTGTATGTGCATTTAACTTTTTTTTTTTTTTTTTAATCATTACCAAAGATGATCATCTTAGGGAATGATAAGGTACTTGGAGTCTAAATCCGACTGGAAAAATTCACTTGGCAAAGATCAATAATTATAATAATAATATTGATCTCTGCCCATATTTTTTTTTTTTTTTTATAAGGCTTTGCTAAGTAGCATCTCCAGTTCCATTCACAAATATTATTGTAATCTGTCACACACTGACAGCTTACTATAATTTATCTGGAGATCGCAGCGCAGTACCTACACTAGACCACCAGGGGCATCTAGGGGGAAGCCTAAGGGAAGACCCGGTAAAGCAGGAAATCCTGTGATGTCGCCGGGGTCTCCCTTATCGCACAGACCCAATCTTCCTGCTGCTCCTGTACAGGCACTGCAGAACAGGTATGCGATCTCCTTATCCCCTCCATTGGTTTTAGACAAAACTGATGGGGGATCGAGGCGGCTAGGGGGGCACTTGAATAGTGCCCCCTGATCGCCCCTAGCACAAACTTTTTTTTTTTTAATCCATGTTCTCATCCTATTATGCTTTGATTATTGTAACCTTTTACTTTCTGATCTTCCTGCTTTGTATATTTCTCCTCTGTGTTTAGTACTAAACACTGCTGCAAGCATTGCATTTAATAATATAATACAAAAGGTCATACGTGGGTGGGGGGATATATATAGTACAGCACTGTGGTACAATAGTGGCGCTATATGAATAAAACGATGCATACCTGTATCAAAAGGAGTGGCAAGACACAGATCACTGTTTTTATACTGCGGTGCTCTGCCTTCCGATTCAGTTGTTCTGAGGTTTTGGTTGACTTTTTTTTTTTTTATTATGAGAAAAATTTAGGTTCATACTGTTCATTTTGCTGGGGCATGCAATATTAAAATGATCCAATATAGATAGAAGAATTTTGAAGGATCGCACACCTTGTAAATGTGAACACGCACAACGTTTTGGGGGGCTCCTCCCCCTTCCTCAGGTGCTGAGGAAGGGGGAGGAGCCCCCCGAAATGTGCGTGTTGTCTTGATGGTTCAATAAAGTTTCTTCACATTTTACAAGGTGTGCAATCCTTCAAAATTCTTCTATCTTTATTGGATATTATTACTCTTTAGTGGTAAGGATTGGAAGAGTCTGCACCCGTGGACGTGCTAAGGACTGTTTCTTAGAAGTGTAATATTAAAATGATCTACATTTACCTTTCAGAATCCAGCCATTGCTGATGTGTACACAGAGCATACTCATCAAGTTTCTGTGGCCAAATATGCTCCCAGTGGATTCTATATTGCATCCGGAGGTATGGTATACCACTGAATTACTGATTTAGAGCTTTCAAAATAAGGGATATCTCTGGGGTGCAGTGAAAAGATCGGTGGGCTGTCGCCACTGCACAAGCACTACTTTGACTATCTCATTAGGCTAAGTACTTTCTATTGCCAAATAGTTCTTTTTAGGCATAGTTGCCTTTGCCTGCACTTCAAATCCATTTTGTGGGTGTTCCCTAAAAGAGCAGACTGATTAGTTGTACTGTCTGCTGATTTTCCCTGAAGCAGAAATTCTGATCTTTTAAGGAGCAAACCTGACTGAAAAATAGTTTTTGCGTGTTTAAATAACTTGGTTTCCTTATGCATCATTTGCCTTTATAATGCTGTATTGCTGTGAAGTTCTCCCTTAACATTTATCTTTCTTCCCCTGTTTTGTGGCTGGGGCATGGTCTGCTATTGGTAACTTTGTATCCTTCTGTGTGGTGGGGAATAAGTTACTTTGTTTTATTAGCATTTCCTGGAATTTGGATTATAAATTTAAGTGAAATACATATGATTTTGTCTAAATATTTCCTATAAACCAAGAAGACTATCGGGGTGATGGAGTACTTGCCCTCCACGCTTCTCTATCTTCCAAATTCTCACAAAATGTGGGAACCCGGCAGGTAAGGAGCGTGAAGGGTAATGCCTCTGTTTTAAAACAGCGCATAAAACAAGCATCACGTGCCTGTGCCGTTAATACAAAATGGTGCAGGCCCTAGAAAAACCAGGGTTAAACCTATGCAAAACTGATATTCCATCGCAAAGTGGTTTTACCTCCAATTTAAACCACATCTCCCCAATTCTATTTTCAAGGCAATTCAATAAAAGTTCTTATCGTTAAAAATGGTGCTCATTTTGCCCCAACCAATCAGATGTCATTTAACATTTGAAAGCTAACATCTGATTGGTTGGAGCAAAATTAGCACCATTTTTAACGATTAGAACTTTTATTGAATAACCCTTTTGTCTTTTATTTGGTCCCTTTAATAAAGCCCGTCAATGTTAGAAGTTTCTTCTAGAAGGAGCTGCAGTCATTACAGCAAGTTCTCTTCAATCCTGCACTTGGTAGTAACGTGACTATATGGCGGGTTTTTTTGCATTTTGTTTTATCAAAATATATATTAATCATGTAAACCTTTGGAACTTTCCTTTTTAAATTTGCATTTTTGAAAGACCCAAAACAAGTGTAGTGCTGTGACTATTTGCCTTCTATACCTTTTTATATACTATCTTTTTTTTTTTTTTTTTTTTTTTTACTTCAGATTCAGTTGGAAAACTTAGGATTTGGGATACCACTCAGAAAGAGCACATATTAAAATTTGAGTACCAGCCATTTGCGGGGCGGATTAAAGACATCGCTTGGACAGAGGATAGCAAGAGAATTGCTGTTGTTGGTGAAGGCAAAGAAGTGTAAGTAATCTAATGTGCCTAAGAAAAACTTTACTCATTTCCACCCCTATCTATCTCCAAAGTTTTCATTAATAAAAAATTAGCTGCACAAAGACATTAACTTGTATAACTACAACAGGCAGTCTGGTTACTTCTTTACCCTGGCCTCCTTTGCTTAACAACTGGAACAGACTTGCTTCAGTCTGAGAAAGAGAGGAGGAAGTATCTGAACTGCCTGAAATAAAGAATGTTTGTATATCTTGCCAATGCTTTACAAAGTACATCTTTTTCTAAGCTCTAACTTAAACTACAGATCCTTTGAATTCAGGCATTTCTCAATGTACTGTATGTTAGACCTAAAAATCTAGCAAATAACCTAAACTATGATGTGATAGTAGATGCCAGAACTTTTCTACTGGTCATTTTCCTTCATGTTTATTTATTTCGGACATGTAAACCATAATCTAAATATGGTTATAGAAAATATTCAGTTATGTCCGACTTTTATTGTTGTGTTTTGAGTAAAATGATTTAAGGTCATCTTCTTGTTAGCCCTTAAACTATAATAGTAGTTTGTATATCCTAATCTATTTTGTGTGTTTTGGTAGTTGTAAGACAAGAAAATATTCTCCATCTGTCTGTGCAGAATATCTCCTTTGAGGCTTGAAACACAACATTTCAGGGCTGCTACAGAGCAGGAAGTACTGTGATTGTGATCAACCTCTAACTTTTCATGAAAATAATGCAGAGACTTCCCAAAACGAGGAACGAGTACAAATGAATGGTGTTTTCTCATCTGTCTGTTTTGTATGCTTGCTTAAAGGAGAACTAAAATATTTTTTTTAAATCCTAATGTGAAATCTTTTCTCCCCAGAATACCTATACATTGTAAGATTATTCTCCAGTTATTTGCATTTAGTAGTTATGAGTAATAGATTCTGTATCAAAGGAGGCTTCCATGTTGTTGCCAGTACAACTCATAGCCCATGCTGGCTTCAAAGTGCCACGCCCCCTGACCCCAGTATTCACTGTCTCTATGCACAAAATTTCTAGCTTCTCTTTCTAGTAAAAGATAAAGTGGCATATTTTATAAAGGTTCGTTAAACTTTTTTTGCCTTCTTTAAAGGGCAACTGTGGTCTCAAAACAAGTTAGTGTAAAGGAAATACTGCAGGCTTTCATATAACCCTGAGTCAACAATCACATCTCTGGCTGGAGCCCGTGAGAAATTACATTGGGGTGAATGTTCAAACTTCCTGCTTCCAGTAGGTTGAGTTACATCACCTGACCTCTGCCGGCCCTTTTGCCTTGTGGGAGAGAGACTTATTGCTGGGGAAATCAGGAAGTACCTGAGGAAAAAATTGACAGTTGAGAAGAGGAGCCTATTAATGCAGACAGGCTGGTCACATGATTACAAGCTGGTCAGATGGCTAAAAACAGGAAGAGTTCAACCAGGAAGTTACATTGCTGAACCTTTCCAGCAATAACTTCTCACAAATTTTATCTAGAGATGTGATTTAGGTTTTATTTTGAAGGTGCGATGGAAGGCTTTTTATATAATTATTACTAGTTTGGAAGAATTTGAGACCACAGTTACCCTTTAACGCCAAATTTGGACTTTTTGCTATTTATAAAGCAGTGATAACCAGTGGCGAAAGGTAATTACTACTGCTTTTCGCTGTACATCGCTGCGGTAACTGCTCAAGCATATTTATAAAATGGCGAAAAGTGTATTTTGCAGGAAGTTCAGCCATTCTGAGGTGGCGAAAACGCATAAGCGGCTATTTATTTAGCCTGCCAATGGGTCCGTGGAAGGTGTTCAGTACACTGTGGAGTGTTTCTTAATATTAATAAGTACTCGGGGGTGTTAGACTATTTTCCAGCATTTACTGTAATACTATCTGAGATTTCGCTTTTTTTAAGGTTACCGTATATACTCGAGTATAAACCGAGGTACCCAATTGTACCTGAAAAAAACGAATAAAAGTGATTGACTCGAGTATAAACCGAGGGTAGAAATTGACAAATTCTAAATTCTCATACCTTGGCACTCCAGATGTTTGGAAACTACAACTCCCAGCATGCTTTATTAGCTGGGAGTTGTAGTTTCCAAACATCTACACCCTCACCCTCCCACCTAATTCAAAGGGTACCTTCTCTCCAGTGTGCATCCAGCTATCCAGTGTGCATCCGGGCTTCCTGTCTGTAAGTGCAGCATACAAATTGAATCTGTCTGTAAGTGCCAGCGTATCCTTCGCCAAATTGAATCCTGTACATTACGGTACCGGTACTTAACACATTTCGGCGCCGCACGCTGAGTCCCTGTACTGTCGCGCCACTGATGTCACTGCCCGGGCTCCGTCAGCAGGCGGACAGTACAGGGACAACGCGCGCGGCTGCCGAAATGGTTAATGACCGGTACTGTAATGTACAGATTCAATTTGCAGGATGGCACTTACAGACAATTCAATTTGTATGCTGCACTTACAGACAGATATCCCGACACGTAGAGCTGCATGCACAGGTAAATGTACTGACCCAGTATAAACCAGTTAAGGTTTTCGGCTGATTTACAGCCTGAAAAACTCTGTTTATACTCGAGTATATACGGTAATTTTTCACTTTTTAAAGATTTTTTTTTTTTTTTTTTTTTAAGGTTCCAATTTTCTTTATTTACCAATAAAGTCAAATGGGGGTCTGAGGGACATATTTATAAAGGGGCATTATTTTTGCTTTTTTCCTCACCAGCCTTTACCTCCAATAGTAGCACTAATAATGGTGAAAAAGCTCAGCACATATGATGGTAAATAGGTAATACTCCCTGGTGGCTTTTCAAAGTAGTATTACATTGGTTAATACATACTGAACACCTATCTTTATTTAAAAATAGCCTAACACATGTGGTGGTTTATTCAGCCAAAGATATAATAAATATTATTAAACTCAAAAGGTTAATTTTCTCTATTTCATTAATCAATTTTATTAATAGGACATGGTAAATAGAGAAAATTCGCCTTTTGAGTTTTACACTATTTTATGAATAGGACATGGTAAATAGTGTAAAACTCAAAGGGCAAATATTCTCTATTTTATAAAGAACACTAATTTTTTTAGTATTGTTTATATTCAGCAAACTGCAGCTAATTACCAAACCAGTTCCATTAATATAGGAACATACCATAGTGCTGTGTAAGAAATAGTCATGTTAATGGAACATTCCAGTAAGTAATGATCTTTGACAAAGATTCTGGTAAAACTGCAAAAATAGCAAAAGGGAGAAAAGGGGCAAAAAGTCGAATTCACCTATTTTAAAATATCTTTAACCCTTTCCCGCCACAGATCGTATATTCACGATCTGTGCAGTGAATGCACAAACTGCCACAGATCGTGAATATACGATCTGTGGCTTCCCCCCTCCCCAAAAAAATTTGCCCCCCTCTACCGCGATCGGGGGGCAGCATTCGACTGCCCCCCTCATCCCCCCTCGGTTTGGTCCAAATCCGAGGGGGGGATCGGGAGAAAACAGTACCTGTATCGCCCATCAGCCGGTCCCACGAGGAGGAGTGAGGAGGAGCTGTTCTTCACGGAAAGGGAACCCCGGTGACTCCAGAACTTCCTCCTTCACCGGGGTCTTCCCTTGAAACTGTACTCTGCGCCCTGGTGGTCTAGTTGAGGTACTGCAGCATGATCTATGGAGATCATGCTGCAGTCCCTAAGTATAGTAAAAGCTGTCAAGCTAACAGCTGTACTAACATTTTGTGAATGGAACTCAAAGTTCCATTCACAAATAGGATTTTTTCTAAGTCTTTGCTACTTAGCGAAGACTTAGAAAAAAAATGGGGACAGAATCAAAATTTGGTGATCACTTCTGATCACCAAATTATTGATCTTTGCCAATGAATGAAAATCACTTCCTGGAAAATGATTTCCGGGAAGTGATTTTTCCGATCGGATTTCGAATTGGAAAACGGGCATTTATGCCCGTATTCCAAGTTCGGTATCATTCCTAATGATTTGATGATCATCTTTGGGAATGATCCCCCCAAAAAAGGGGAAATGCACACAAAAAAATCTTAAAGTGATAAACACATTTTTTTTTTTTTTTACCCTAAAACTATAATTAGCAAAAAACTTTTTCTTCTCCAAGCTTCCAATGTCCCCGTGATATCGGTAAATAAACGCGGATCATTTATTTGTTGGATTTCAAGGGAAACTAAGCCTATTTTAGTAGGAAATTTTTGCGAGAGGTACCAAAAAAAGACCGTATTGATTTTTTAGGATCAGTAAAGTGTGCAAAAACTTGTGTGACTCTCCGTACTAACTGGTTTTTCCACTAAAAGGGGGAGAGGGGATAGGGGTGGGGAGTGGGTTTGTGCGTTTTTTAATTTTTTCTTGTAATTGCAATTGCGCATGGATCCCATTTGAGCTAGTGGTGGCCCCGTCTCTGTTTGCACCCACCCTTATGGCATACCGTTTGATTCAGGACATGTGGGAGATTGCCGTTTAGTGGGTTTTTTACTTGCCGAGTGGGTTTTAGGTAGGATTTCAACCATTGAGTCCTCTTATTTTATTTTTCCACAAAATCTCCTAAAAGCACAGAGTTCTATGGATAACAGCGCCTGGAATTCTTCTGTATATACGAAAGCATGATACCACCACGTAGCTGAAGGTGTGTGGCTTCCAAAAATATATTTTGTGGGGGTATTTCCAAGTTTTTAGGCTGTTCAAATTACAGAACACTTTGATTTTTTTCTTGTAATTGGACTTGTGCATGCGTCCAATTTGAGCTAGTTGGTGGCCCCGTTTCTGTTTGCACCCACCCTTATGGCATACCGTTTGATTCAGGACATGTGGGAGATTGCCGTTTAGTGGGTTTTTTTACTTGCCGAGTGGGTTTAGGTAGGATTTCAACCTTGAATCATCTTATTTTATTTTTCACAAAACCTCGTAAAAACAGGGACTTCTTTGGATCAGTGGGTCTGGAATCTTCATGTATGTATGAAAGCATGGCATCGTAACGTGCTGAAGGTGTGTAGATTCCAAAAATATATAGTTTGTGGGAATTTCCATGTTTCAGGACTGTTTCCTTAGAAAAAGTGTAGGCTGTTCAAATTACAGAGCACTTTGATTCTTTCTTGTATTGCATTTGTGCATGCGTCCCATTTGAGCTAGTTGGTGGCCACGTTCTCTGTGTGCATCCCAGCATATGGCATAACGTTTGATTCAGAACATGTGGGAGATGATATTTAGGTGGGGGTTTTATTTGTGGGGGGCATTTCCAAGTTTTGGGGCTGTTTGAAATTACAGAGCACTTTGTTTTTTTTCTTGTAATTACACTTGTGCATGTGTCCCATTTGAGCTAGTTGGTGGCCATGTCCCTGTGTACATCCACGCATATGGCATACCGTTTGATTTGAAGATTTGGAAGATTGATAATTGACAATGTTTTTTACATGACATGGAAATTTCCATGATTTTTAACTTTGAATTGTATTTTTATAAATTTTTCCTGAATCTGGTAAAAAAGCGAATTTACATGAAACTGCGCCCACACCATTGGTGGTATGCATAAAGGAACCACACCATTGTGTAGCTAAAGGGTGGTAGATTCCAAGAACATATGTTTGGGGGGGGTATTTCTAATATAGAGGGGGTTTTATTCTGACAAATCTGAAAAGTTGCTGTATTGGGCCATTGTTCATGGCTCACTTTGTGGCTAGTTGATTCCACGTTTGCGTGTGTACCATACATAGGGCATACCTTTTGATTCCGGACATTTGGGAGATTGATATTTGGTAACTTTTTTTTTTTCATTACTTGGGATTTTGGCATGATTTCTACCTTTGAGAGTGTTTTTTTTTCAAATATTTTAGAAAATCTGCTAAAACTGTGAACTTCTACGAAGAACTGCGCCCACACCATTGATGGTACGAATGAACAAACTACAGAATTTCGTAGATAAAGGTGTGAGGATTCGAGAAATATATGGTTTGTGGGGGTTGTTTTGTGGGGAAAAATTGCAGACTGTTCAAATTCAGATTTGACTGAATATTTTTGCTGTTTCTGAGCCATTGTGCATTGTTTCACTTTGTGTCTTTTGGCGTCCACGTGTGTAACCACACATATGGCATACCGTTTGATTCAGGACATTTGGGAGATTGATATTTAGTAGCTTTTTTTTACATTCCATGGGGTTTTGGCATGATTTCTACCTTTTGAAGTTGTTTTTTGTTCATTTTTTCAGAAAAGTGCGAATTTCTACGAAGAACTGCGCCCACACCATTGATGGTATGAATGAACAAACTACAGTGCTACATAGCTGAAGGTGTGTAGATTTCAGGAATATATAGTTTGTGGGGGTTATTTCTGAGTTACGGGGGTGTTTTGTGGAAAAAACTGCAGACTGTCCAAATTCGGAGTTGGCTAAATATTTTCGCCGTTTCTGAGCCATCATGCATTGTCTCACTTTGTGGCTTTTCGCTTCCACGTCTGCATGTGTAACAACACATATGGCATACCGTTTGATTCAGGACATTTGGGAGATTGATATTTGGTAACTTTTTTTTACATTCCATGGGGTTTTGGCATGATTTCTACCTTTTTGAACGTTGTTTGATGTTCATTTTTTTTGAAAATCTGGTAAAAGTGCAAATTTCTCCGAAAAACTGCGCCCACACCATTGATGATATGAATGAACGAACTACAGCGTTACATAGCTGAAGGTGTGTAGATTTCAGGAATATATAGTTTGTGGGGGGTATTTCTGAGTTGGGGGGGTGTTTTGTGGAAAAACTGCAGACTGTTCAAATACAAAACTGGCAAATTTTTTTTTGCTGCTACTGACATTTGGCACTGGTCACGCTCTGGGTTAGTTGGTAGCCATGTCTCTGGGTACACCCATGAATGTGGCATACTGTTTTATTCGGGAGGAGTTAGGCTTTCATATTTGAGATGCGTTTGAACTTTCCTCCGCAGTTTTTAGCTGAAATTCGCATTTGATTTTGTCTCTGATTTTACAGTTGAGGAAAAAAAGGAAAATGTGAGAAAGTAACTTACAATTTGACGAAGAGCTGCGTCCGGGTATCTGCATTTTGATCGAAACTAACCTCACTCGTAAAATCCTGTGGGTGTGTAGTTTCTAAAAATATCTCACTTGTGGGGATATTTTAGATAATTTGGAAGATATTCTATGTTAACTGTCAGTAGTGGTTATACATTTTAATTTGGTGTAATATTCTTGAAGGTGCAGTTTTAGTTTGGGGGGGTCTCCTGTACAGGAAAAGTGGGGTACCTACATATATCTGGTATCGTTGTACTCGGGAGTATCTGAGCTTTTAGAAACAGTAAGATTTTTGTGCGTAACCTTAAGATAACTATAAGTAAAAATGGGAAAAATCCATGAAAATTTGCAAATTTTTCATTTTTTTTTACAAATTTTACCCATAATTCCAGTAAAATTTTCAGAAAAGTTACAAAATTTTGTTACCATGTTAAAGTACACTTTGTGCTGAAAAAAACAATGTATAATATTCCTGATTTACTGCAAGGTTTCCTACTGTAAAATTAGTCTAAAGCGATTAAGGACAAAATCCTGAAAATTCTTCTGGCAGTTAACGCAAAAAAAAATGAAAATCTCCTGGCAGTGAAAGGGTTAAATAAAAAAAATGACAAATAGCTCTGAAATTACACTAGAGAGCAATCTCTCTTTTCGCAGTAATACCACACTTGAATGAACAAGGCAAAAACTATCGCCACAGCAATACTTTTCCGCAAAGGCAAAAACGTGTGTTTTTATAAAAAAGGCGAATATAGCGCTATTTGTCATTGCGATGTTCTGCGATAGCGAAATGGCGAAAATAGCGATTGTTTTATAAATATGCCCCAAAGTTTCTAAATGTACCTGTGATCACAGTTGAGTTGCTTGTGGCGCACCATGTAAATGCACTGTTTTTAGGAACAAACAGACCAAGAAGTCACAAGTTTTAATCCCCTTGTTAACTTATGAAACAATATAACATAGTTTACTGCATGAGTTTATTGCTTTTTTTTTTTTGTTTGTTTCCATGTTTCTAGAAAAATATAAAGGTACAAACTTTATATACAGCAGCTCTGTTATTTATTTATCAACCAGCATGAATTGCTGACAGTCTTCCTGGAGAAATACAATATAGTGAACTGATTTTACTGGCATTAACTGAAATGTACATCTATCTTTTGCAAGTTCACTGGTGGCGCGTTCTGCTAAAGTGCTGGTGTCAGGAAAGTGTGTAGTGACTTGGCAAGAATGGGTTAACTATTGGTATTAGTTATTTCAAAGGACCAATAAAAGTACCATTCCAGCCTGGAACAGTCCTATTGTTTATATTACGATTAGTGACGCATGGAACCAGATCTTCTTTTCCAGACAATGTGGGGCTGAACCATGTATCTGGAATTCTCTTCAGCTAGGGGTCTGGTGGGTACCCTAAGAGGTCATTTTAAGGACAACCATACATGGTAAATTTAATGTATTTCGTTATTGGAATATTAAATCTAAAATTTAATAAGTTTTGTCTTTGATGCTCAAAGAACTGTTAGCCACTGATAAGTTTATATGTGGTTGGATGGAGTGTTTTGCAGTGTAAATGCTAATTAACTCTGTGACTGCTTGTGAAGGACTGATTCTAATTAACCATTTCGTTGCTGGAGTGAATGGTGTAGTGTTAACCATTTAGCTGCCAGGACAGGGGTGTGCATAGTCAGTGAGAGTCAAGTGTGTTTTGGGGCGTCTTTAAGGCCAAAGTGGTGGCAGCGAGTACCGATTGATTGGTCAGATCACGTGCCCAGCGAACTGGCGTTCGTGACAGCTGGGTTAGGAAAAAATCAGACTATTGCCACACAGGTTTGATTCCCCATGCTCTTTTTTTTTTTTTTTTTTTTTTTTTATTATGTCTCTAGCAAAAGATAAAGACTCTACGTGTACTAGCTTTTTTTAAATTTTTTTTAGGCCTTGTGGCCTAGAGATAGAAAGCTATCATTTTAGAACGACACAGTATAGAAGGTTGCTGGTTCGATTCCCCATACTTACTTATTTTTTGCTGAAATGTTAAAGGGACTGTCCACCCCTCTTTTGAAAAATTAATATATGGTAGATTAGCCCCCAAAACCTAGAGATCGTTTAAGTCTAAAGCTGTAAATCGTCTCCCACACAGAGCTATTACACTTACATGCTCCTCTTTGCTCCACCGCCGTGGCTCTGCACTTCCGGGTAAGGCAGTCAGTGTCGGCCGTGACTGTGACGTCTCGGCCAATCACTGACTGCCATTCCCGGAGCAGTCTCCACTGCGGCTGCTCGGGAACAGAAAAAGAACAGAGCAGCCACAGTGGAGACTGGGAGAAGAACCCGGAAGCGGAGGTGGAGCGAGGAGCATGTAAGTATAATCTCTGTGTGGGAGCCGAATTACAGCTTGAGACTTAAACAATCTCTAGGTTTTGGGGGCTAATCTACCATATATTAATTTTTCAATAGAGGGGTGAACAGTCCCTTTAAATGTTCTGTTTCTTTTATCCATGCTAGCAAAGATTACTTTTCTTTTTTTGTATGAAAAGCAAAGGAATGTAAGACTGCAGTTTCCTGTGAAGTGTACTGCGTACACTTAGCTTGGTGTTCCCAGATAAGGTGAATTATGGGAACTGACCCCTAGTATCCACAGGTTATTTTCATAAATCACCCAGCATCCACAGCAAAGAGAGAGATGAGACATGGCTTGTGAGTTTTTAAAATGTAGAAAGTTTTTTTAACTGCAAGCATGTTTTACTACATAAAATTCCCACATTGACAAACCCTGAGATTTTAAAGAGGACTATACTCTAAATCTGAGGAAGGGGACAAAAAGTAGATTTGCACCAACAATACTCTGGCAAGCTTCCCTTTTGTTCTGGCATGCATGGGTATGAACTGCTTGCTGTGAATTCTTTTAGTTAAGCAGCATTACTTACCTAAAGTTACCATAGTTGCTCCAGTTCTTCCCGCTTTCCTCAATTCATGAGTGATTAGGCCAATGAAAAGACGTGCTCTGAAGCTCTGTAACTCTCTAGGTACTTTAATTTAAAAGAAAAACCATGCAGAGTTACGTATTAATGTAGTATGCATTCGGGCATGTCCACCCATAAAATAAGTGAGTCTGGTTAGCCTAATTAGCACCCTTTCCTTGATCCGACGCTCCCATGCGGATATACTTTTACTTTGGCCAATTCCTCATTGGAAGTCTTGCCTTCTGTTTCGAGCCAGTTACGAGCTTGAAGGAGCAAAGCACACTCATAACAGTCTCTTCTGATACCCGGAAGGAGGCAGGATTTCGGGTGAACTTTAAGACACAAATATAATACACTGCTAGATATTATTTTACAGTATATGGATAGTTTAAGTAGAAGGAATTTAGCAGTACAGTTATAAACTCAGAAGAATAGTATTGTTTTTTTGGGGTTTTTTTTGTACCAACTGTTAAATTTGCTTCTGTAATCCAAATAGGATTCACAGGCAACTGGTTACATGGTGCTCTCAATCCTCTAATACAAATTAAACTAACGTAAATAGAGCTAAATTACATACAGTTGACCAACTAATTTTTGTCCAACTGAAGATTTTGGGTATTTATCTCCACTTTTTAGAAATCAATTAATCATTGCCTAAATCTTCTGAACCTAAATCTACATATATAGGTTATAAAATAATCACTCCTAACCGTCGTTTGCGGTATGTGTTCCCTTAAATGCTTGAGGAGCTAGTGATG
Organism: Hymenochirus boettgeri; assembly: GCA_019447015.1. Classification (NCBI taxonomy): domain Eukaryota; kingdom Metazoa; phylum Chordata; class Amphibia; order Anura; family Pipidae; genus Hymenochirus; species Hymenochirus boettgeri. The sequence continues at coordinate 50,862,802 of CM033469.1, read as the reverse complement.
CATTTTAAACGTTCTCTTTTTTTGAGACTCAACAGCACTAAAATATATTGGAGAACAGAGCTGAAATAGAGTATATACCTCTGATGCAGGGCTAGAAGGATTAAGTATCTAGGTATCAAGAGAAATTGTTATATCATTAGCAACTGGAGCACACCCAAAAATGCTTCTCCCTTGACAAGATCCACACCTCCCAGCTATTGATGATCAAATTTCTGTTGGCTAAGAATGATTAGTGTTTTTCAAGCTTAATTCTGTATTGATGTCTAAGTTTGCAGTAAAAATCCAACTGTTTCAATGTAACCAAAACATACAATTCATTCAGAATCTTAATGTAATAACGAAAACTGTTTCTGGAAGAGATTCCAGAAATAAGGCTATTTTGTGTAAAATTAATATTTACTCCGTTCCCACAAAATTCTCTTGTTAAGGGTATGCAAAAATTATTCTTGGAAGGTAATAATATTTATCATGTCTATTGCATTTAAGGAGGTTTGCCCCATATGTATTTTGGGCAGTGGTGTCTGGCTAATAGTGACCCGTGAGTGGGCGTGACTATGTGGTGTGGTCTTGTCAGTTTGGGGGGAGGAGTTTAGCTAGTGGCCTGGGGTGCCCCAAGCTTGGGGCAGGTTGGGCATCCCGGGATTTTGGTACTTTGTTGTAAGGAATTGAACCCACCAGTTTTATGTTTTCTCAAAGCTAGTATAGGCTATATGCCTAGGCATAGGTAGGGCTGTTATTTTAGAAATGACAAATACCGTACCTCATAGATTTTGGACTAGACCTCATTGCCAATTGTCTGGTAGGGATGCCTTCTGAATTAATTTAGGGGTTCGAACTATATGATAGATTTTTGCGATTGTCTTTTACAACATTAAATGGCCATTTAACCAATTTAAAATCCTTTAGGAAGGATTCCACACATATAGAATATCCTAAGCTACTTTTGTTTTGGTTTTAATAAGTTAAAAGTCTTGCTGGAAAATGTTGAGGTGTCCCACATAGAACATTCCTTGTTAGTTGTATATCTGGGCAGCATGGTGGCTCAGTGGTTAGCACTGATGTCCCTTGGAGACATCTGCAAGGAGTTTGTATGTTCTCCCTGTGCTTGCGTGGGTTTCCCCCGGGTACTACGGTTTCCCCCCACAATCATAAAGGCATACTGATAGGTTTTATGTGTCAAATAAATATTCTTAGATTGTAAGCTCTTTGGGGCAGGGCCTGCTGTGAATGTATACATGTAATTGTAAAACTCTATGGAAGATGTTGGCGCTATATAAATCCACAATAATAATAATAATCTGGAGCTGTTCACAGACCCATGTTCCTGTAAAACCTTTTGTGTTTTTGAGAATCGACTACTGAGAAGGTAAGGTATGTGAGGTCACATACCTTACCCGAGGCGTTTTTTTTTTTTTCTAAATAGGTGTGGATGCTTTTTGCTGGGTTTCCCATTTGGTGATCTAAAGTATTGAGTCACTACCATATAATGGACACACCTTGTTTACTCTTAGTAACAGCAAACCAGCAAGGGTAATCCTGCACATGCCTATGTAGGTTAAAAGTCCATATTATGCTGTGTACAATGATAGACCCTGGTGGGAGATCAGATATCAAGAACGGAAAAGCACCATGCACATCAGTCTTAAATATGTCAGTCTAAATTTCAAGGTCATCGCATCCAGTTGAGCTTCCAGATCCCTGGGGTCATTGCAGATGCGAGCTACCCGCATAAATTGGGATTTTGGCAGGTCTTTAAATACATGGGGCGGATGGAAGCAGTGCCCAGATAGCAGGGTTTTCCAATCCAGTGGGTTTAACAAAAACAGAGGTATTCATGTTACCTTTTAATGTTAATTTTAATTTGTACATATAGAAAGTGTACAGAGGTATCAAGGGGACCCTAATTTAGGAGCTCCCACCAAAACCAAACCACGGTGTGTCTACCAAAAGGGGTGGTCCCTCTATTCACAGCTTGTTCAAGCTGACCCTGCCATCAAATGCAAACAAATCCCAGTTTGTATTCTCATAAAGGTTGCTTTTGTTGTTACAATTGTAACATTTGCAATTCCCTGCTTGTGGGACCCTCATTCTATCACCCACACTCAGGTAAAGCTTAAAACATCAGGGGTTACATGAACGGAGTACTGTATTTACTTGCTTAAATGCCCCTGTGCCCTCATATACGTTGGGAAGACGATTAGTCCATTCAAAAAGAGATTCCAACATCACCATAGTGACATCAAACTGGCATTAGAGAGAACCCCGAATTACATCCCTCTCTCTAAGAGCAAATATGATGACACACCTGTGGCAACCCATTTTCTCAAAAGTAGACACCTTGTATCAGATTTGAAAGGCATCGTCATTGACCATGTGCTTTTGGATTTAAGACTGATGTGGATGGTGCTTTTCTGTCCTTGTTTACTCTTAGTAATTGTCCTGTGGGGTTTGCTAGAAATTAAGACTTAAAGGGTATCTCCACTCGTATTTTCAAGATTTGGGAATCCAGTTCTATTGAAGAACGGGAGGTAAAGGAGCTGTGCCTTACCTTCCGTTCTTCAATAGAACAAACAGGAGCCAGGAGAGAAGGTAAGAAACTTACCCGCTCGCTTGCTCCCCCGGCGTGTAGTCTGACAGGTCCCGACGGACCTTGTCTTCTATGTGCATGCACGATCTATTTGCATAGAAGACAAGGTCCGTCGGGACCTGTCAGACTAAGCGCCGGGCGAGCGAGCGGGTAAGTTTCTTACTTCCTCTCTCGTGGCTCCGTTTGTTCTATTGAAGAACGAAAGGTAAGGCAGCTCCTTTACCTCCCGTTCTTCAATAGAACTGGATTCCCAAATCTTGAAAATACGAGTGGAGATACCCTTTAAACTCAATTCTAAATTGTAATGAAAAAATACATCGTCTTGTATTACAGATAGTCATTATACAGTATGTCTCTGCTGTAAGAATAAACCCAATGCTTGATTTAAAGGACAACTTCACCTTCATAATGACATCTTTTAGAAAAAATTATATATATATATATATATATATATATATATATATATTAATATTATATATATATATATATATATATATATCATCCACTTGTCCTCCTGAAATCTTTAGTGTATGCCTGCTATGTTTCTAGATGCCTCATGGAAAATGAGGGGTAGTGTTTAACAGCTATATTCATTCACACCCCCATCAGCAATTTAGTGAGCTGGTTAAGAGCTTGGGAATACTCAGAGGAGACCAGGAAAAAACATTCTGTCATTGGCTGTCAAATCTATTAGACTGTTGCCTACTAGAAGAACTAGGGAGCAGAAATGGGGCAACTAGACATTGTGCGGCATTTCAGGTTAGTCTTGGAAATATTAAAGGATAACTGTACTGTATAGTTCTCCTTTAAATATATAACTATTGCAATTTCGGGGTGCATTGTCTATTGTAATTTTGAGGGTTGAACTTTTAGTCATTGCTGAAGTCCAAGTTTATGTTGGTAGTGATAGGCTTGGACCAAATAGCCTTAAATTTGCTTAACTTTGGCAATGTTGAAATATTCCTTGTATGTTTTGTTCTTTTAGTCAATATATTTAACATACCAATGTCAAAGGACTTATATGGCCCTGGTGAATGCTTACTTTGCTGCCTTGTTGAATTAGAACAGATACCAGGAAAGGTTCTATTTCTCCCCAAGTCATTATATAATTTTAGTTACTTTGACACACATAGTTACATACATACATACATACATACTAGTAATTTTAAATATTTTTGAATTTTAGAAACTTACCCAGCCCACTTTTAAAGGATAGGTTCACTCAAAAGTGAACCTATCCCTTTTCTCATTAATTGATGAATGGGAGGTAAAGAAGCTATCTCTTCAATTAATCTAACAGGAGCTGGGAACGAAGCTTACCCAAGATCACGAACCTCTACTGAGTCCTTTGACAGTTTCTGACTGCTTCCGTGCTATGCTATACTATAGCGTGCTTTATATAACCCAGAAGCAGTCTGGAACGATCGAAGGACTCTGCGAGGAGCAAAAATAATGTTTTAAGTTAACCTATCCTTTAAACCTATTCCATGATCTTGCCATTACCACATCTACTAGTCCGTTCTACGGTTTAACTGTTCTCACAGTAAAGAAACTGTTCCTAACCTAAAGATGAAACTTTACTTCTAATCTTAAAGGATGTCTGGGTGTCCACTGAAATTACCTATTGGTGAACAGTGCATCATGTTTATAATATGGCCCATATTTTACACATTTGTACAAAGTGATCATATCCTTGAGCAATTGCTGCTTTCCCACTGTAAAAAGCCCTAACTTGTTTAATCTATCCCCATAGTCATGCCCCTCCATTCCCCTTAATAATTTAGTTGCTCTTCTGAAATATTTCCATTTCCAAGATGTCCCTTTTAATATACGGGATTACAAAACTGCACTGCATACTCCAAATGGAAAAGGCAGGAAGAACCCCCCCCCCCCCCCCAACAGCTAAGCCTGTTATTTACTAGAACCAAATCTTTTGAGATTCACTTAACACAGGGACATTTAAGGCAGCACAGTGATTGTTAAAGGGACAGTTCAGTGGAAATTATCAATATTTGTTAATTGTTAGTTTGTGTAATGCATACTTAGTTATTCTACATATTCTACCTTTGCTGTTCCCTGCTGTTGACATTGGTGAGCTGACATTTCAGGGTCTAACGGTCCTTCTTCTTCCCAGGATGCACCACATCCTTGGACTGTTCCTAACAGTAATTTCTACTGATTGGCTGTTGGATGGGTCAAACATGCTCAGATCTCTACTGAGCAACTGAATCAACCCAGGCGCTGGGTCAAGGGCAAGACCATAACAGTCTCTACTAGGGGTCCTGCTAACAGGAAGTCAGTATTTCAGTTGCATTTATTTATACACAGGCAAAATGCTGAATTGGCAGATTAAATCATTCAAAGTTTTTAATGCTTTACAGAGACCTTTATCTCAATACCCACTTCAAGTCCTTTATAAACAGATTAAATAGTAGTTTCCCCAGTTCAGAACCATGTGGCACCCAATTAAGAACTTTATTCCAAAAAGATGAGTCTTTATTGACAATGTACATCTTTTTAAGGCAAACAGACCATTGTTAACACACTAGTTGCCCATGTGCCTCAAAAGATTTAGCAAAATCTAAGTATACCACATCCACTGCTATGCCAGAATCTAAATACTTACTCACATCTTCATTACAAGATCTTGACAAGATCTATTTCTACTGAATCCATGTTGATTACTACTTATAGGATCAGTCCTCAAAACATAATCGAGGATATGATCCAGTTTCCAGTAACTTCGCTACAAACAAACTTACAGGCCTGTAGTTACCAGGATGCAAATGACTACCCTTTTTGAATATTGATATTCCATCCTTTTTTCCCAATCCAAAGGCACATCTACAGACAAAAGTGCATCTGAAAACAAAGAACAATAGTCTAGATTCAACTGAACTCTCTGATGTACTTCATCTGGTCCAGGACCTTTATTCATATTAACTTTGGCTGAAAGAGGGTGTTGTACAGAATAAATTAGACCGTGAATATACTTCTGTTATACTATTCTTATTTCTATATTCTCTGCAATTATGACTTCGGCATCCCACCCCTCCCAGGAGTTGCGGGAGTCTATGGTATTATGGGGTGGTCTCCCGCACACCCGTGAGACCATCCCAAACTCCCACGACCTGAACTTACCTTTCAGCTCCACCTTGAACTCCTTTTCTTTGGCACGTCTCTTCTGTGACATAATTTACGTCATGCTCCCCGTAACCACGCCTCTTCTGTGACATTAATTGTCACATGTAGTGGCCCACCATAACCTCGCCCCCTTTGTGACATCGACGTCTGCCTGCCCTAGCCCCACCCTCTTTGTGACGTCATTGAAGTGCCCTGTAAGTGCCGAATATGGACCCCTCTGATTGGTTGGTGATGTAAGCCACCAGATTGGTCCTAGATGTGAGGCTCCTGAATGGCTGCAAGTTCCTAGCATGAGGTCACAGCAGGGATCGGCTCTGGAAGGGAGGGGGGAGAAATCCTCATCTGCAGTAAGCACGCATATATTTGCTTGCAACAGGCTCGAAACAGAGGAGGAGGGGAATGTGCTTGTGGTGACATCATTCCCCTCCTAGTCAGTAAAAAGGCAGAACTACACAGCAATGTAATTGCAGTTACACAGAGAATGTAGAAGGCAGGGTAAGAGCTTTAAACTTATTTTTAAAGGACCTTTCTTTTAATACCTTGTTTTTTTTAGAGACTGGACTTGCCCTTTAAACTATGATCCAGATGTTTGAACACTATAACTCCCAGCATTTCCAGACTTCCCTATGTAGTTGAGGAATGCTGGAGGGCCATAGTTTGAGGATCCCTGCCCTACAGTATAACTAACTTAGCTACATTGTTTAATGGTTCCACATAATCTGTCCTCGTCTCTTTTAGATCTATTTTGCGGTTAATCTTTGTTCAAGTATCCATACCACATTTTCTATTATAGCTAGTTTAATTGCTTTCTTAAAATCCTTATTACACCTTTCATAATTCATGATTGCAAATTTGAAATTAGTTTTTACATGCCTCTACATTTATACTGAAGAACAATTGAATATTTAATATGGGCAGTCCAGGTACGAAGCCCCCCTCCCTTAGAACTACTAAGAAAGAAAATTGATAAATGCTAAATGATTTCAGTACTTACTCTGCAGACAGAAATTATTTAAATTCAGAATAGGATTTTAATGAGTTTAAAGCTCTGTTTGAGTCTAACAGGGAGATTCAATAAAAGTTATCCTCATTTAAAATGGTGCTAATTTTGCCCCAACCAATCAGATCTTATTTAACATTTGAAAACTAACATCTGATTGGTTGGGGCTAAATTAGCACCATTTTAAACGATTAGAACTTTTATTGAATAGCCCTGTAACTGTTTTCACCTTGGTTGTGTATATCAATGTCCAAAAAAATGTTTACAACCCAGATAAATGTGTTGTGTAGAGATTGCCTATTCCCAATGAATAAATTTTTCCTCCAAATTTTTTTTTGTGAGAAATCAGATAAACCTTTCAAAGGAAAAAAACAAGACCGTAATACTGTATGTAAAAATAAAAAATTTTCACAGCAGGGTAGAAACTTCTAACACATTGTGTCTATCTTGTCACATAACATCTCACGTTGATTTTTAATAAACAAAGAATATAAACTATATAAAGGTGATACTCAGCCCACCGCACACTCCGGCCCCCATATCCTGAGTGATTCAACAGGTTCAAAGGTGGGAATTCAGTTAGTCTCTGTTGGTGGGGAGTTATTTTGATCTGAAGGGGTGCTAGTTGTTGTTCGATTCCCACTGACGTCCGTCATAATATATAGCCGGGGATTCTACACCTCCTCGTATTTATGAATTGAACCTGAGGTGAGATAGGCATTCATTTTCACCAGATCTTTGAGATTGAGTTTCTGAGGGGGAAGGTTGTTTCAGGTTGCAATGAGAAGGCTACGGATAGCTGCGCAAAAGCTATGTATAAGTTTATTACTTGGTTTTGATAGGTGGGGTATATCCCTATCAAATAAAGCCATCCAGGGATCTAAGGTTATCGGGGAATATAAAGTTTTATGGATTAGGCTCTCGAATGTAGCCCACATTCTTTTGGTCTCCGCAACTCCACCAACAGTGAAATAGATCTGCAGTCATCTGACAGTTTCGGTAGCAGAGAGGAGAGGCGTTTGGGTAGATCTGTGAGATTCTCTGAGGGGGGAGAGAGGTACCAGTGATGGATTATCTTAAAAGTTTTGTTTTTTTCTTGTAGTGTGGTGTTGGATGAACATTTGTGAAGGGATTGGAATATGTTGGTCCATCGTGTGTATTCTAGTGTGGAGCCCAGACATGTCTTCCATTTAACCATGAATTTTAATTTTTGAGTGTCTAGATCTATTTAATAGTAAGTAAATATATGATATGGTGTGGGTTGGGTTTATTAGTTAGGATTTCTAATTTGGTTGGTCTCAGAAAGAGACATTTGCGAATATGTGCTGTATAAAGTGTGATATTTGTTGATAGTGGAACCATTCTGAGGGTGGGAGTTTAAATTGTGTATTGGCTGTGTTCCAGGGTAGTTGTTGGCCTCCTATAATTAATTGACCTATTCTGTTGATCTGTATGTCCATCCAGGTATGCCAGCCTCTTGGGCTTAATCCGGGGGGGAAGCCTGGGTTATGGAAAATTGGTGTCATTGGAGAGGGTGTATTGCAAAGTTTGTATGCTTTTCGAGTATTATACAAGTTTTATTGAGTGATGTATGTATGCGTTAGAGACGCATTTTTTTAGTAGCAGAGGAGAGCTCTGGAGAGCCAAAGTAGGTCTTTCAGGGGGGAGGTGGGACCTAGGGATTGTTCCAGCTTGATCCACCTAGGCTTGTTTAAATGTTGGCACCTTTGTAAGGTTTGGACGAGTCTGTTTGCCAGGAAATAGTGATGTAAGCTAGGCAGGGCTGCCCTCCTCATGTCTCTGGGGCAATGAATAAACATTTTAAGACACACTTTGCTTTTTTTTTTTTTTTCAAATTGTAGGTTTGGTTCCGTCTTTCTTTGGGACTCTGGCTCCTCTGTTGGTGAAATCACTGGTCACAGCAAAGTTATTAACTCTGTCGACATCAAACAGACCAGACCTTACCGACTGGTTACTGGCAGTGATGACAACAACTGTATTTTCTATGAAGGACCACCATTCAAATTCAAGTTTTCAATGAATGTATGTTGATAATTAATTTGTCCCCCTTTTTGTAAAATAGAGCAATGCTAATTCAGAGATTGAACTTTAGGGCATGTTTTCTTTCTTTATCAGCCATACCAGGGGTTGGAATCATTATTTGGCTATGTGTTAACGGATATCGGCTTATCTCAAATCCTTTTCCCAATCTGAAACAATGTCATTCAAAAGCAAGTTTCCTAAAAGCATTATTTCATGTAATACATGAGATGAGGCAAGTAGAATAAAAGTATAGGAACGTTTAGTTTTCCTTTAGGAGAATTGGTCAGGGTCTTTACTGCCTCTATAGGTGGCCCCAGCACAGAAGTCGGGTTTATTTCAGAATATCTTTATTATTTACCTCCGTATCCCAAGCCAATAGGGGACTTTGTAATAAAACTTGAATTGGTTGTATTGAGAAGAAAGGAGCGCTCTACAGTATTGAAAACCGTTCTCAAACATGTATAGCAATATCGTATTAAACAGTTAACTGTAGTCTTCTGTAGATAAAGGTTCCATCCAGTTAATGCGGTTTATGTTGGTGTCAGACTCAAGCTACATAAATGATATCTGTAAGTAGTTTATTAAAAATAAAGCCCCCCCTTTTTTTGGCTTTTCTTTCTCTTTAACAGGATCACACCCGGTTTGTTAACTGTATCCGATACTCCCCTGATGGAAACAGATTTGCATCAGCAGGTGCCGATGGCCAGGTATATTTAACTCTTATCATACAATATAAACAATCGGCTAATGATTATATGGGCAATAGTAAGGCCAAAATTTAGTGCTGCAGGCATCCCACCCCTCCCGGGAGTCTACCGGATTTTGGGGTGGTCTCCCGCACACTCACGAGACCACCCCAAACTCCCGCAACCCGAACTTACCTGGCAGCTCTGCCTCCGGAACGCCTTCTTTTCTTCGGCACACCTCTTCTGTGACGTAATTTACGTCGCACTCCCCCTAACCACGCCTCTTCTGTGACGTAAATTACGTCCCATGTAGTGGTCTGCCCATAACCCCACCCCCTTTGTGACATCATTGACGACTGGCCACCCTAGCCCCACCCCCTTTGTGACATCACACCAGTCAGCTCCGCCCCTTTCTCCCCACCCTGCCAGGAAGCCAGATTCGGCAGGGTGGGATGTCTGGTGCTGCCATATTTCTACAAAACTATCACCCAAAACAGGATTTTGGGTAGGTTAATGGCAAGGAATCCTTGACAATCAGGCATGTTTGAATAGTTTTATCATAACCCATAATAAGCTTCTTGTAGGAAGAGCGACTTGAATCCCAGCTGCTGTTATTTAGTTAATGACTGGGTGGACCATGGATCTGAAGGTTTATGATGGCAACTCAACATTATAATCCTATGGTTGGTGAAAGTTATAGATGTTTTAAGAAACAAGCCTAATTCTTATGTGAATGGCCACCTTAAGGGGCAAGTCCACTCAAAAAAAAAACAAAAACCTTTTGCTCTAAAATGCAGTTTACCCCCTGCCCCCCAAATTCCACTTTTGCGAAATTCACAGTTCTCAAATAGGCTCCTAAACTTTTTTCCTGACCCGGTTCCTCACCGTCTAGGTGTTCCCCCTGCTTCTCTTTTGAGCAAAAACAGAAGCAGGGGACTTCTGTGCCGACAGATGATTTAATTTCTGCTCAGGGCTGTCGGGGGATTGGGCGTGATGTCATGTCGCACCTTAACTGACAGCCGCAACCAGGTGTAGCAGCTGTCAGCAGCAGTGGCAGATTAGGAGCAGCGAGGGACCGGGTCAGGTAAGGAGGTTCAGGAGTGTCTTTTGAAACTGTAAATATCGTGAAAGTGGGGTTTGGGGAGGGGTAATCCTACCTTTCGGAACATTTTTTTTTTTTTTTTTTCAGAGGACATGCCCGTTAAGATTCCAAAACAAATTATTTATAATCTGTAAATGCAATCCATTTCTTGGCACTAATATTTAGAATTAACAATATGTAGATTGTTCTTTGATTTTTATTTTTTTTGTATATAGTCTATTTTGTGAATGTATATGCAAAAAACTCTTAAGTGCTAAAAGGGAAGTGATGGCTGAAGGGAAAGAATGTAACATAAAAGCCCTATTTAAAGACTTCCTCATTTCACAAATTATAGCTGTGAAGTTTTGTGTGCCATCTGTTATATAGGAGACATCCGTTACTTCCATAAGGTAGATCTGATATAACTCAATTTGAATAACTTTCATTTTCTAATGTGCTCTTTCTGTTTTTCCCATTTTAGATTTTCCTTTATGATGGCAAGACTGGAGAAAAAGTTTGCAGTCTGGGTGGAAGTAAGGCACATGATGGAGGAATTTATGCAGTAAGTTATTCTCACTGATAATTGTTATTATTTCTGAAGTATTTTAAATAAAACAAAATGTCACTTGTATATTTTTTTTGTATGTATTGTCATATTTGATACTCACAAGTTAAAGGACAATTTTATCGCCTTTCTCTTGATCCACACCAGAGTCACACCCAGAGTGACCTAAACAGCTAAGTCCTCACTCCTGGGTACTTTACACAATCAGCTGAAATACTTGAAATTCCCTTGCCGCTCCAGTCTGAACTGTTCCTCAGCTTCTGTCAGTAAATGTCTGATCTGGTCAGTGGAAAAGCACGTATTTTTGCAGAGCGTGTCTTTTTCCATTGGCTACATCACAGGCGACCGAGATAATTATGAAGAGGTCTGGAGCTGTGATAGAAATTTAATTTCAAGTATTCCAGTTGATAAGTAAAGTAGGACTTGGAGGTTTTGCCCTCACCCTGGGCACTATTAAGAAGAGTAGGGAGAGGAGTATAATCTTCCTTTTAAAGGGCATGTCCACCCCCAAATATAAAAATGCACCTTAACTAAACACGAAATGTATATACCGTATATACTCAAGTATAAACCGTCCCGAGTATAAACCGAGGTACCTATTTTTACCAGAAAAAAACATTTAAAGTTATTGACTCGAGTATAAGTCGAGGGTAGAACTTATGACCCCTCACCCTTCCCCCCAGTTCAGTGTGTACCTTTTGTGGCAGCTTCTCTGTTCCAGCTTCCCTGTTCCAGCTTTCCTGTTCCAGCTTTCCTGTTCCAGCTTTCCTGTTCCAGCTTCCCTGTTCCAGCTTCCCTGTTCCAGCTTTCCTGTTCCAGCTTCCCTGTTCCAGCTTTCCTGTTCCAGCTTCCCTGTTCCAGCTTTCCTGTTCCAGCTTCCCTGTTCCAGCTTTCCTGTTCCAGCTTTCCTGTTCCAGCTTTCCTGTTCCAGCTTCTCTTTTCCAGCTTCCCTGTTCCAGGTTTCCTGTTCCAGCTTCCGCAGTACAATACAGGCAGCCGCTCGCTCCCACGCTCCCTATACTGAAGCGCCGGCTGACGTCACTACTCGGCGCTGGACAGTGACGTCAGCCGGCGCGCCAGTATAGGGAGCGTGGGAGCGAGCAGCTGCTTGGATTGTACTGCGGAAGCTTCTGGATTTCATTTGTAAGGTAACTGACTCGAGTATAAACCGAGTTTGGTTTTTCAGGCTGATTTTACAGCCTGAAAAACTCGGTTTATACTCGAGTATATACGGTAGTTCCTGGTCTTATACCAAACAGTGGGTCCAAAGCCTCTTAGTGCTTCTGTCCAGGAGCACATAAATACTGAAAACAAAAAGGAAGGTAGAGACCGGACCAAAATTGCAGATTGCACTGGTGCTTTAATAGCAGAAGAAACATGACATGTTTCAGGTCCAAACACCCTTTTTCAAGTGTCCTACCTTAACTAAACACCTCTCAAAACCTAGACCTCGCTAGATTCTCCTCTGCTCCTAAATATACTTTTTTTTATTTTTAAAGTGAAGTTTATTGAAAAAAATAACGATACTCTGACATGCTGTACAACATGTAGTATGTTGTAGGTAGCAGTGATTACGTTTATCTTGCATATTTATTTTCTTAGACGTTTGACACATCCAGTTAACAAATAAGTTGCATCATGTGCATCATGTGCAATTAACATTGTAAATAACAAAGAATTGGGACGGGGGAGAAAAAGGCATGGTATAGACATTTGTTGTGGTTATAATAGAATTTCCTGTATCCTTAAACAGAAATAAAGTATATATGAACCAGTGTCCTAGGATTTATTTACTTAGCCTTGCACCTCCGTAAGTATTTTTATCAGTACTTTACATGATTATCCAGTGTGACTACCAAGGTTCCCACTCTTTCCCAAATTTGTCAGAGCAGCCTCTATTAATGTGTATCATTTTAATAAAAGGGGTAGCAGCGGTTACCATGTCACTCCACAGCTTCTAAATCTATTTAGCAAGACCCGTTCCATCAGCTCTCTGCTGCTGCTGTTCTGTGCCTTTTCCGTGCACAGCAGCAGAAGGAGCCGAACCAAATTCTAGGTTTTGGGGGGTGTTTAGTTAAAGGGGAAAATTTTGTTTGGGGGGTGGACATACCCTTTTAAGAATGCAATAATTGGAAGAATAGTTGTGCAGTTCCTTGGAACTGAACAGTGCAGAATTATTTTGTGTTGCTTTTTTTGTTATTTTTCTATATTATTACTCTTGGTTTTTATGTGTTCTTTTAGATCAGCTGGAATGGTGATGGCACCAAACTGCTTTCTTCATCGGGTGATAAAACTGCAAAGATTTGGGATGTTGCAGCTAACAGTGCAGTTACCACATTCACATTTGGGTCTGATGTTCTTGATCAGCAGCTGGGGTGCTTGTGGCAAAAGGATTACTTGTTGAGTCTTTCCCTTTCTGGTTACATCAATTATCTGGACAAAAATAACCCTAACAAGCCATTGCGTGTGATCAAGGTATGTACTTTGCAAAGCAACAGGTTGCAGATATTTTTCTTAAAAACCTACAGGGAGATCCCATGCGTGGTGGTGGATTTGTGATTCATTAAAGAATCGGGGGTTTGCTAGTGTAATATAATAGAATGTGCGTGTGATGTTCACTATGAGGCTGATTTAATTAAAGGTGCAAAAGTTTTCCCATTCTATTGATCTGCATTAACCAATCTGATATCTAATTATTATTGTTTGCAGGGGCACAGCAAGTCTATCCAGTGTATGACTGTACATAATGAAGATGGAAGATCTACTATTTATACTGGTAGCCATGATGGACATATCAATATCCTTTTTCTTTTTCCCTAAGACAGACTTTGCATTACTTAGTTTAAATGTATGGGTTATTAAGGCCTCTTTCCCCCTGTTTTCCTAGTTTGATTCCTCTTAGTAGTAGTTACATTTCTATAGAGCTTGTTGGCCTGTTCAATACATCTGTTATTAAAAAAAAAAAAAAAAAAAAAAAACACCTGACTCGCCATCTAATAACAAGTAAAAAAAAAAAAATCCCTTTTTTCCCTAAAGGCTGTGAACACTTCTGATATATCAGCCTGATCAACCAACATTTCAGTTGCCAGGCCAAAATATCGGACGTACATTTCAGCCATCATGGGCTGGTCTGTTTGCAGGTGACCAATGATATTTCGTTCTGACCAGTCAAAAGCAGCGATCAGTCTGTCGGCTCGCATGTAATTCCATATCTCAAAAGGCGGAATCGCACCTAAAATTGCACCAGGTATGATAGTGTGGCCATGTCCTTATACAACTTTTAATCAATTGCTTACCCAAAGGAAATGAGCAAAATCTTTGCTTTCTCACTCCCTTCCCATGCTCTTTGTGCTTCATCCAGGAAAAAAGTAAGCTTATTTCTAATTGGGTGTTAATGAACGTAACCTCTTATTTCAAGTTGGGAATAACCTATAAAGACAAATGGCATATAATTTGAATAAGCAGAACTTGAAATGTATATAAGGATGAATGTATTTAAGACCATAATTCACTGTGTTGCATGGAAAACAACATACAAGTGAGACAAACTTGCCCAGTAAAACTGATGCACATTAAAGGTTGGATTAATTTGCAGCAAAACCTTGTCATTTCAGATTTTCAGTAGTAGTTTATAGTAAAATATATAAGAGGCTGATACAGTAAGTGGTGCAAAAGGTTTCCTGTGATATTAGTTTGCAGCAAACAATTAGATGTTCGCTTTTTACTGGGTTACTGCAAGTATATAACATCTGATTGGTTGCACTGTATTGAACACTGTGAAAGGGAAAACAAACCTTATTAAAGTAAATTGGAAACCCACCCCCTCCATTAAAGGACAACTAAAGCCACAGAACAAAACTGAACCAGAAGTCAGGACATCTTGATATAAAACCAGTAATCTGTGTCTTACCTCTCATTTTGATACAGGCGCTGGAAAATTTACCTAAATAACATATGGTTTGTGCTTTATTTCTCAGCATTCTAGTATCAGACAGTTTGGTCAACGACCATTATGTTCTGCACATGCTCAGTCCTTTGCTATGGCACAAACTTGTTACAGTTGGTCACACCCATTAATAATCTCTAGCCAATCCTTTTACAGGACACTGCACATATATACATATACTTCATCCAGTTCTTAACAGGCTTTGATTTACTTTTAAGAGAGTTTACTAAAGTGGCATTTTATAGTTTATTGGTGTTTATAGGGGGGTTGTTTTCAGATTCAGGAGTATACAAAATTGGGTTTAGTTCTCCTTTAAGTTGTTAGATTAAGGACCTAAAATATCGGGTCCTTTCCCCTAGGGTTACGGCTGGTAGATTGGGTACCTTTTAGGTGACCTTGCCACTCTGGCCTGCCCATTCTCCAAGGTTTAGCTTCACCTAATGTGATTTCTGTCCCCCTTTTCAGCTGCCTACGGTTCCCGCGGTTGGATCGAAGGGATGTAAGTATGATTGGGAAACTTTAATTACAGAACTAACACAGCAGTTGGGGGTTGGCAGAGAGGAGGAACATTATGGCAAAACGATTTTACGGAAAGGGCAGACAGAGAGGGATTCAGATGGTGGGGGGGGGGGGGGGGGGCTGTCCTGCGCACGTCACACAGGAGGCAGAGACATTTGGACAGGAATATGGCTCCTACTCTTTAGTTTCCTGGACTTTGGACATACATTGCAGGGGAACCATAAGGAGCAGAGATGTATGGTACGGATTTTTTTAAACTACACATTGGGGCCAGTAGTGGGTAAAATTATAGCTTTGGGGGTGGATATGCCCTTTAAGGCTTGCAGGGGTTTTACAGGCCGATAAAATACACATTGAGCTTTGCCCTAAAATGTTATGTGAAACATAACATTTTGGAAATTATGCAGACCCTGAAAAATAAGTTCAAAACCCACACTAATTCCGTATTACATGGGTAGCGGGGATTTTACACTTGCATTAACAATACTAATTTCTTTTGTCTGAAGTGGACTACTAAAAAATTTTTCCTTAATGCTATGTACGTTATTGGGATGCTAATACTGGAGACAGTGACACATTCAGTGGGAAAGGCCATACAAATAAAGTATGCGGCATGGATATGGATGGCTCTAGTCAACTGATTTCTTGTGGTATGGATGATACAGTACGCTACACCAGTTTGGTCAGCAGAGAATACAGGTTTGTTAGAAAGTTCTGAACCAAATACATGCCAACACTTTTTAGTATAGTTTTTTTTTTTTGTATAATTTAACTAGTATAGGTCTTTAATTTTTTTGAACACTTAAAGAAAAAACTAAGTTAAAAAAAAATCATTAATAGAGCCCTTGTATTTGTCCTTCATTCTGCTCAGTTGTGATTAAGAATGAGAATTGACTTTCCCCTCCTTGCTCACACAAACTGCTTTTAGTTTCCAATTGGAGCCTAGCGCAGAATGTAAACATTAATTTAGGGGTGGAGATACCCTTTAAAACAAACAGGGTTATTCAATAAAAGTTCTTATTGTTTAAAATGGTGCTAATTTTGCCCCAACCAATCAGGTGTTGGCTTTCAAATGTTAAATAAGATCTGATTGGTTGGGACAAAATTTTATTACTTACAGCTTACCCCACCCCCAACCGCCAAGTTAGTTTTGAAAAAAAATCCCGAAAAAAGTTGCTTACAGACCTTCGATCCCCTGGCGCACTGTTTCTGGTCCTCTGCTAGCTGGAAACAGCAGAGAGGGGCTAGCCGGTAGCCAATCACAGACGTGGCTGATGGCTATTCAGAGCACCAGGGGAACGTAAGTCTCTTAGTAACTTTCTGGGGTTTTATTTGCAAAACTAACTTGGAAGTTAGGGGTTGGAATGGGATGCACATAGTAAAAAGGTTTTTAATGCTAGGGGGATGCAGCAGCAGAATAGATTGGGAGGGGGGTACCCTGCGCATGTCAGTCCTAATTGAGGAAGCAGCAGGGACCAGATGACTCGCCAACAGCTCCTACGTTCCTGGACTTTAAAATGAGCACTGCAGGAGATTTACAAAAGCAGATCTTAAGATAATGATATAGGACATTGCTTTATAGGTCAAGATGATGATTTTTTTGTTTTTTTTTTTTCCTTTTCAATAGTTCTTCTGATTGTTTAAAACTGGATATGCAGCCTAAATCTATTTCTGTGGGCTCTGGTGGATATGTTGTAACAATTTGCATTGGGCAGGTATGTTTTTTACCAAACAAAAAATTTACATTAAACACCCCCCAAAACCTAGAATTCGCTAGGTTGAAGTTCTCCTTGGCTCCTTAATGTACTTGCCAGTCCTCGTTCCATGGCTGTTCTGCTGCTTCTCCGTGCCTTTTCCGTGCGTGGCCACAGCCAAAGAGGCTGGACCGGCAGTGGTATCTGTGATTTGGCTGACACATCGCAAGGGAACGAGAGCTGGTAAGTACATTTAGGAACCGAGGAGAAGTTTTTTTAACGTAGTGAGGTTAAGGTTTACAGGTGTATTTAGTTTAATGTCCAATTTTTATTTGTGGTGGGGAAAAACTTTTTTATTTTATCTAACCATTAAAGTGTGTACTCTTCCTTTTGACTATTTTTTTTATAATGCAATAACAGTCTTTGGGTTTAGCAGCTACAAGTGTTTACAATTGCGGTCAACTATTTTTCATATATGTGTCCTGAACATCCTCTCATTACTCATGTTTAAATAAATTCTAAACCTATTTTTTTTTTTTTTTTTTTTTAAACCTGTTCTTTTTATAGATAACATTACTGAAAGACAAGAAAAAAGTCTTTGTAATTGATTCTCTAAGCTATGAGCCAGAAGTCGTGGCGATTCATAAGGGGTCCAACACAGTTGCTGTTGGTGGTGCGGTAAGACATTTTAAATGATGGATCTGTTTTGCTTTTTAGGTTTTTGTTTTGCATTTTTAAGACCAAACCTTTGTCTGATCATAGACACCTGTTTAATATATCCTCCTCTGCAGCACAAAATAATTAATGGTCCAATATTAAAGGGCCATAAAATGTCCACCCCAGATTGAAAAGCATTATAATTCTGGGTTTGGGGGGGAGGTAAGTAGTTACCTACCTATCCTCAGTGCCTAAAGCCCATGACACTTACAATTTTCTACCGCGCTTCTCTTTACCAGTCATTGCCTTCTCTGTATGCGAGGTTTTACAGTCACAGCAGTGACTGACGATAGATAGATACAGTAGATACATGATAGATAGATAGATATGGGATAGTATACATCCACGCAGAGTGCAACTAGAGACCAAATTAATTCAATACATACAAAAAATAGAAACCTTGTGCACATCCAACTAATTTGCTTACATTTTACTTTACCATTATAAAAAAAAGTCACATTACAATGGTAAAGTAAAATGTAAGCAAATTAATTGGATGTGCACTAGACTTCTAATTTTTGTATAGCAGTGACTGACTTGGATGCGTCAGGTGGCAGATTTTTTGCAGCGGATAAACTTGTGTATTATGGGCTTCAGGAGCTGAGGGGAGGTAAATAAATATAATGATCTTCTGGTTTGGTATGGTAACAAAGATTACTGCGTAACTTTCTCAATATAATGCACCCTTTTTAAAGGCAAGTCCATCCCTCAAATAAAAAATGAGTATATAGGAAGGTAACCCTCAAAACTGCAATAGTTAGAGATTTGAGTGATGCAAGACTAACCTGGAATTCTCCAGTTTTGTTACCCCTTTTTTCTGCTTCCTGGTTCTTCTGCATAGCAGCTGACATTGATGGATGTTACAGTTCACATCACAACCAATGACTGAATGCTATTTTCTTTGCTGCCTCCTTTGACCATGTGCAAGCTTGTAAAAAAAAAAAAAAGCTTGGAGAGGAGGCGGAAACCTTTTGAGAGGCAGAGGGTAGAGGAAAATTGTATTTTCACTACATATATAGTAATTGAGGTTGAACATCAAGTCCAACCTATTCACTCTATTTTTTTTTTTTAACCCTACCTAACAGTTGATCCACTGCCTAATTGGTTTGTTCTACATCCGTCTACTTTCTAACTATTGGGGTTTGGGGGGTGATTAACATAAATATAATTTTTCCTTTGAGGGGTGAACATGCCCTTTAACTGCTTGTGCTTTTATTCATCAATTAAAGGCTCATGCACACGGATGATTTGTCCCACAAGTCTGACAAACCATCAAATAATGCATGGGATAAATGCCAATAGTGGCGTGTGTGTAGCTGTTCGGTTTTGTGTTAGTGATCAGATGTGGCATATATTCTTTTTTTCCAAAATAGTTAAAATGAAAGGACCTTGGGCATAGATGTAGGATTGGTAAATTCTACCTCCCAAAATTTTTTTTTATGAGGAGCGGCAGCAAGAAGAAAACTGCATCTGCCAGTTTTCCTTGGTGCTTCAGCACTATCTTTAATACAGGAAGGCCCAGGGCACTAACCTGGCAGATGAATGAATTTGCTGTAGATTTTCAACAAAACCATATTAAGAGGAGGAATAATCAATCCTACCTTCCTCTCCCAGGTACCTTTCATTTTCTAAAGGTAAATTTTTACAGTAAAGTTGTCCTTTAACAGTTAACAACAAGAACATCTATAGAATTTACACTTGACTTCCTGAGGAATACATTTGAACACAGATATGCAATTAAAACACATCAATATTCTCCTATTTAACTGTGTGTTGGATTTAATCTGTACAATTTCATCGGCCGGGGGTGCCCAAAGCGATATAAAAAGCCATTTTAATCCGATAATATTATGCGTGTGGCCACTCATTAATGTGGTCCGTTCTGCCAGATAAACTACCCCTAACCAAGCAACCACAAGTGATTTTCATCTGAAACGCCCGTTCCCTTTTCCTTTGCTCCAATCTTGATTAATTACTGTCTGGTAATATTAAATATAACGGTTACGGTACATTTCTTCTGCTTTTTATATAGGATGGGAAGGTCCACCTGTATTCAATTCAAGGAAACTCTTTGAAGGATGAAGGAAAGACCTTGTCGGCAAAAGGGCCAGTGACTGATATGGCATATTCCCATGACGGTGCCTTTCTCGCAGTTTCTGATGCTAGCAAAGTTATTACAGTCTTCAGTGTTGCCGATGGATATTCTGTAAGATTTTGCACCAACTGCATTTTTTTTTTTCACAGATGACATTACTACAGTGTTATTGGCAGAGCAGCATTAGCCAAATTCCCAAAAATGCTTGAACAGCCATTTGCTTATATGTCAATTTGTATTTTAATATTAATTTTAATTTTTTTGCTTGCCTACAGTAGAACAAGAATAAATGTTTATAGAAACCTTAACATTTTATTTTTATTCCTTATAATTTAACCCCACATACAGATTTGGCAATAGCAATAATAGGAATTTAAGTGTATTGTTATTATAGGGACCAAACTACCCGAGCAGACCTCCAGCTGTTAGGAGGGTTATTACAGCATTTGTTATTGCACTTTCTCCCTCTCTATCTCTTCTAAAGATTGTAGCTGCTTCTTAAATGCTTTCTACTAGCATTCAATTTACGTCACAAAAGTAGTGAGGGTCCAGGAAATATATACATAGTAATAGTAATACTTAAACCTTAATAATTAAGGTTGAATAAATACATACGTCCATCAAGTCCAACCTATTCACCCTCATTTTTTTTTAACCCTACCTAACAGTTGATCCAGAGGAAGGCAAAAACCCCAGCTAAAAAGGGGGAAAAAATCCCTTCCTGACTCCAAACGGCAATCAGAATGTATCCCTGGAACAACCAGATCTATATTCATTAATACCAGTAATTCTCAATATTTTTTAGTTTTAGAAACTTATCCAGGCCTTTTTTAAAGCTATTCAATGAACTTGCCATTACCACATCTGCCGGAAGACAGTTCCACAATTTCACAGTTCTCACTGTAAAGAAACCCTTCCTAACCTGAAGATGAAACTTCTTTTCTTCCAACCTTAGAGGATGTCCACGTGTCCTCTGATATGACCTATAAGTGAACAATGCACCAGAGAGTTCATTGGTGCATTGGTGTATAAGGTAATCATGTCCCCACGCAAACGTCGCTTCTCCAATGTAAACAGTCCTAACTTGTCTAATCTGCCTGCATATTCGAGCCCCTCCATTACCCTTATTAATTTAGTTGCCCTTCTCTGAACTGCCTCAATTTCCAAGATGTCCCTTTTGTATATGGGATTCCAAAACTGCACCGCATATTCCAAATGAGGCCTTACCAGTGCCTTGTAAAGAGAGAGAATAATATTTTTCTCTCTTGAATCTATTCCCCCTTTTATACAAGACAATATCTTGCTAGCTCTAGCCGTTGCTACCTGGCATTGTTTGCTATGGCTAAGTCTGTTATCTACCAGAACCCCCAAATCTTTTTCCATTACAGATGCACTTACACAGTTATTTATGGTGAGATTATTAAATCCCAAATGCATCACCTTACATTTATCAACATTGAATCTCATCTGCCATTCTGCTGCCCATTTTGATAATCTATCTAGGTCTGCTTGCAGCACTTGCACATCATTGGAAGTTTCCAAAGCTCTGCATAATTTAGTGTCATCAGAGACCTTGCTCTCAATGCCCCCTTCTAAGTCATTTATAAACAGATTAAACAGAAGCGGCACCCAGTACAGAAACCTGAGGCACTCGCTTAGAACTTTAGCCCACATAGATGTAGCTCCATTAACCACCACTCTCTGTTTGCGGTCCAATAACCAGTTCTCTATCCATGAACAAATGTTTTCTTCAAGGCCAACAGTCCTCAGTTTATACATTAGTCGCTTATGTGGCACAGTATCAAAAGCTTTTGCAAAATCCAAATATACCACATCCACTGCTGTGCCTGAATCTAGCTTCTTACTCACTTCTTCATAAAAACCAATTACATTTGTCTGGCATGATCTATTTCTCATAAATCCATGCTGACTACTACTAATAAGATGATCCCTGGAAACAAAGTCAAGGATATGATCCCTTAACAAGGTTTCCATCACCTTCCCTACCACTGATGTTAGGCTTACAGGTCTATAGTTTCCAGGCTGTGAACGACTACCTTTTTTGAATATTGGTATTACATTGGCTTTTTTCCAATCCAGCGGCACATCCCCAGACAAAAGCGGATCTGAAAAGATGAGAAACAGTGGTCTAGGTAGAACTGAACTAAGCTCCTTTAAAATCCGAGGATGCAATCCATCTGGTCCTGGCGCTTTATTGATATTAACCTTGTCTAATTGTTTCCGTACCATATCCTCTGTTATCCAATGTGAATACTCTTCATTTCTTCCCTGCATATTATTACAATCCCTACTGTAAGGACAAGGATTCTCAACAGTAAAAACCGATGTAAAAAAACGGTTTAGCAGATTAGCCTTTTCGGCATCCTCTACTACCACCTCAGCTCCATATTTAATGGTCCCACATTCTCAGTCCTCATCTTTTTACCATTTATATACTTAAAAAACATTTTGGGGTTGGACTTGCTTTGTTCGGCAATCCGTATTTCATTTTCTATTTTAGCTAGTTTAATTACTTTCTTGCACTCTTTATTACAGCTTTTGTACTCCCTGTAAGCCTGTTCTGTGCCTTCTGTTTTCATAATTTTAAAAGCCTTTTTCTTTTTTTCCATCTCCCTTTTTACCTGAGCATTAAGCCATGCAGGACTGGATCTAATTTTTTTACACTTGTTACCTAAAGGTACTGATTTAGAAATGTAATAGTTTAATATCCCTTTAAAAGTGGTCCACATGTGCTCGGTATCTTTACCTAGAAACAGTTCCCCCCAGTCTATGAGCAGGAGCAAGAACAGTGTTCTTGATATGAATGCAGGTGGGAACCAGCTACGATCTTTAGCAGAGCCTCACAGAGGGAGGGGGAATAGAACTGATGAGCTGTGAACACCACGTAAATCCAGCCTTAATGTGCTTATACTGCAGCATGCCTCGTTTGCCTCATGATAGAAGTGTCCCTGAAACTGGTTGTTATTATAGTGACAAGATCTGTCAACAGGCTTGAGATGTCCCAGTCTCGGTTAAGCAGGCCATATACCGCACTAATGTTTAGACCAATTTGCCAAATTTGATTGAATCGGATGAAATATCGATGACTTTTTTTTTTTTTTTTATTGGTTAACCACTTGAAAATATCCATTGGTTTATTTTTAAAAAAAACTAAGATCCAGTCAAGTGCAATTTTTAATACATATTTTTTTTTAGTTTTTTTTTTTTTTAGTTTTTATGCACTTTTACTTTTTGAAGGTTACAAGACTGCACTAATCTGTTGATATTGATACCGTTATATAATTGCTTTTGCATTGTTTGTGTATTGCAAGAAGTATAACTTTTTTTCTTTGTCTCTAGGAGCATAATAGTTTCTATGGGCACCATGCAAAAACAGTATGTGTTGCCTGGTCACCTGACAATGAGCATTTTGCAAGTGGTGGCATGGATATGATGGTGATTGTTTGGACCTTGAGTGACTCGGATAAAAGACTTAAATTGCCTGGTAAATTAGAATGTTAATTCTGAGAGAGATTAATAGATGATTAAAATGATCCCACTCCTACCTCAATGCAATTGTGTTCAAGAGATATATGCAGGAAAAATGTCTGTGAACAAAGAGCAAAGATTTCCATTGACATTAAAAATGGGCTTTTGTGGAATTTTATAGAATGTCCTTTACAACTGGGATTAACCATGAGGAAAGGCGCTTTTTTTTTTTTTTTTTTTTAAACAAATTTAAAGAGATCATTTTAGTAATAGTAAGCAGGAATGTCAGTCGTCATTCTTTGAGCTAAAACATGACTACTAATAGAAACTTTGGCTTTACTTAATTCAAAAGGAGCAGAGGAGTTTTCTACTCTATAGAAGGCAAGTTCTAGGACAGGTGCTTGATATTATAATATTAATTTAAAAACATCCTCAATCTTGGAATATAGGTATTCCTTTCATGAATAGCCACCCTTTTCTATCGGTGAAAGCCATCTTATTATTTTATACACCATTAGTAGAAATAATTATTTTTAACGTGTTTGCTTTGTGTATATAAACATACATATTCTTATGTGCCTTGTAATTTTATTTTTCTCCCCCAGATACCCATAGACTGCACCATGTGACTAGCCTTGCTTGGTTGGATGAACACACATTGACTACTGTATCCCATGATGCATGTGTCAAACAGTGGACAATCACTTACAACTGAACACCCACGATTACAATAGATTAAAGTTATTCAGGGACTGAAACTACTGCATTGGAAATGATGATGAAAAAAATAAAAAAAAAAAAGAAAAAATAACTATCTGATTTATATCCTTTTGGATGGTGTGCCACTCCTTTGTTCTCCTAAAGGCGGTGTTTATAACTAATGTACTGTACTTTGAAAAGCTTTAGTGAATGGTCACTTGCACATGGGAAAACCCTTTAAATAGAACATTTTGTAATCAACATTCCAGAGGCAACATCCAGGTAGCATTTACAGGATGGTTTGAATGTGTAAAATAAAAACCTTGGTTCTGTATGTGACTGCATGTTTTTACAGAATTCTCTTTTTGCTCTTACAAGGACATTTCTGTATCAACAATCATAGTGATAGCACTTGTGTTCACTTTATTAATCCTGTTGTGCAGCCACGGTGTATTGTTGCTCTTGACCATACTTCATAAAAATGTTGCCTCGTATTAGGGTAACTAATAAACATTTTATGTATTGCAAGTCATTTGTGGCTCGATCCTGGTGCTGATGTTAGTATGGCAATTCACATTATGTACTTAAATGTTACAACATTTTAATAGTTTATTTCAAAAGAACTCCTCTATGTTTCACAATTAAAGTTCTCCTTGAATTCTGATTAAAAAAAAGTATAATAATTTTTATATATGGTTTTAAAATAAATGTTAAACTCCTCTTGCTTACTCACTATTGTGCATGACTTTATCAACAACACATTTTACAATATACAATATTATATATATATATATATATATATATATATATATAATAGATCTCGTCAAACTTACATGCTTGGTTTTTATTAAGATTTCTAAACTAAGAATTTATATTCTAGCACAGCAGTGGATGTGATATTAGGGTATTAATAAGGGTATTAATACATTTATTTTATGCTGATCCAGGGATCCTTTCCAATTGGCGCAATGGTATTGTATACAATTACGACCGGAAATCTACGTGATCACGCATTTATGAACGTGGTAACGTTTAAAGGCGTTGTATCCCAAAATAGTGTTTTTCAACTTTAGAAATACAGCCCTATGTTACTGCAATTGCTTCTCCCTTTTGCACTCCCTCAAGCCCATACAATTCCACATTTCATTTTGCTACTTTTACTGGCTACTGAGGAATTCATTTGCATAGTGCTAATGTATTTTTCTCTTACAGCCTAGGGGGACCCAGGAACGCAGGGGTTAAGTACCTCTCTTCAGGAGCGGACACTTTAAAATTGAAGACAGTGAGGCTCCAGTGCTCCTCCCCTCCTCTATAACTCACCAAGCACCAGAAGCCTCCTTCAGTTTTAAGGTGTCCGCTTCAGGAGTGAGGACTTCTCCACTGCTATTCCTGGATACAGTTTACAGCTAGGAGCCGGTGGCAGGACAAACAGGAGGTAGAATCCTCCTGAGGCACTATCCACACTAACCATGCTCATGCTGCGGAGGGGCTGGCCATCATGACCCTCGGGTCTAACATGGCCAGACTCCCCCCTCTGCCAAAGCGTGCAGCCAGCGGCCGGCCGCTGCCTCCGCTCAGTAGCTGCAGAGGGCTGAGGCACCTAAAAAGGGAGAACCGGACTTACGCGCGGCTCCATCTTGATATTGGGGGCGGACTTCTCCTTCTATCTTCCTGGTCTTGGGGGCGGGACTTCCGGCGACTTCCGTTTCTGATCTCCCGCTCTGCTCTCTGATCTCTCCCTTCTCAGCAGTGTGCATCGGGAGCCTCCTAGGATCAGCTAAGTGTATCCTCTTTGGGATATTTTCCTCCTTTTTTCTTTTGAGTGTGCTTGTTTCAGGGTTGTTCTTCTTTCAGAGGGTGGGTGCTTAATTCCTATGTGGAACTTTTCTCTCCCTTTCGATCGATCTCTCTCTTCCCCCCCCCCCCACCTTCTCTCTGCCTTAAGTCAGCATGTCTACCAAGGAGAAGTCCGCTCCCTCCGCCAAATCAGCACAATCAATATCCGGTCACTCTGGACCACTTTGTGGAACATGTGGCGCAAATCAAGAGCCCCTGACAACTCAGAATGTCCTCTGCAGTCAGGAACCCGAATGGGCCAAAACGCTTCGGGCTTCCATAGATTCTCTACAGAATCCACCTCTGGGGTCGGTGCTGGCCCGAAACCCCCGGGGGGGGGGGGTTTCCCCCAGGAGTCTGAACCGGCCTGGGCAAAATCTTTAACAAATTCAATGACGGTACTATCGTCTTCCATATCACAGGTTTTACAGTCGGTCATTCCCGCCGGAACGGAGACCAGACCGCAAAGAGTGATTGGAAACCCAGAGCCCACGACGACTCCGGCATTGGCAGAAACCTCCTTGGAGGAAGGAGAGGAATCAGAGGAAGGTGAGCTTGACTCACTGGTCTCCGAACATGAGATTCAGACTACATTCACACCGGAGACAATTGACGATCTTATCAGATCGGTCTTACAGGTCCTAAATATTCAGGATCCGGGCGAACCAGTAGACCCTGCCAGATCTCTGTTTAGTCGCCCTAAGAAAAACGCAGCGACCTTCCCCTCTTATGACCAATTAGAACAGATTGTCTTGGAAGAATGGGCAACTCCAGAAAAGAAGTTAATTCGATGAACTTCCCATTTGTTCCATTTCATGTTCCCATTTCCCAAATCAGACGTGGAAAGGTGGTCCACTCCGCCGGTAGTTGATCCACCAGTGGCAAGGTTATCCAGAGCCACAGCCATCCCTGGCTGAGGCTGCCACCTTTAAGGATCCTACGGACAGACGTTTAGAAGGTTTCTAAGAAAGTCATTTGTCCTCTGGGGGGCTCTGCGCCCCACTTTTGCCTCCGCTTGGGTGGCCAAGGCGATGGAGGCATGGCTGGACCAACTGTATCAAGCGGTGGCTAAAGAATCATCTGACAGTCACCTGATCGACATCATCCAACAATTATCGGACGCAGCCATTTATATGGGTGATGCAGCATTAGAGACAAGTCGTTTAATTGCCCAATCGTCAGCAGCGGCTACAGCAGCCAGGCGATCTTTATGGCTCAAGAGGCATGGACGGCGGATCCGCTTCTAAGAAGGCTCTTACAAG
Organism: Hymenochirus boettgeri; assembly: GCA_019447015.1. Taxonomy (NCBI): domain Eukaryota; kingdom Metazoa; phylum Chordata; class Amphibia; order Anura; family Pipidae; genus Hymenochirus; species Hymenochirus boettgeri. The sequence continues at coordinate 50,835,439 of CM033469.1, read as the reverse complement.
TTTACCTTTTCAGGGGCGCTCATGTCGGTCCCGAATGGAAAAGATTATCGCCCAAGCCACGGGAGGTAAGAGTACCTTCCTTCCGCAGTCCAGAGCACGCAGTTTTCTGTCCTTTCGTCCATCAAAGGCTTTCGTCCTCCAAACCGCACCCAAGTGGAAAACACTAGTGTGTCCCAACCCGTCAGGGAAACCGACCCTTTTCACCCTGGCCCTCCAAAAGTGGGGCCTTTAAATCAGGGGAGACCAGCACAATGAGGCATGACTACCTAAATCCACCTTGGTCGGGGGTGTCTCCAATTTTTCCACAAGGAATGGCTACTTCCATCCACAGATTCCTGGACTATGGAGGTACTGACCAACGGTTACCGCATAGAATTCTCTTCCCTACCACCTCGTTTCTTTCTTCTCGGATTCCCAGATGCCACGAGTGCCGCAAGACTCTCAACGATTGTGGGAGATCTCCCTGCAAAACGGGTTATATCCCCGGTCCTGGGAGTCCAGAAGTTCCGGGGATTTTATTCAAACCTTTTTCTAGTGGCAAAGAAGGACATACGTTTCAACCTGTTTGGATCTCAAAGCACTCAACTTTATGTACACAAAGTCAGATTCAAGATGCAATCTCTACATTCCGTCATCTTGAAAATCGAACCGAAAGAATTCCTCGCTTCACTAGACATCCGGGATGGTATCTCCACATCCCGTTTGGCCTGGCCACCATCGGTTTCTCAGATTTGCCATAAGCCCCCGACATTTTCAATTTACAGCTTTGCCCTGGACTGGCATCAGCACCCGGGTATTCACCAAGGTGATGACGTGCCAAGCCGCCTTTCTTTGCCTCCAAGGGATCTTCATCATCCCTTATTTAGACGATCTTCTATTGAGAGCGGGTCGTTTCAAAAGGCGCAGAGCCTGGTGTCTCTGTGCATAACGACCCTTCTCGCTTCGGGTGGCTAATCAATCCGAGAGAAATCCACGATGATTCATCGAATCGCATGATCTTCCTTGGGATGTCTTCGATACGAATATTCACAAAATCTTACTACCACAAGACAAGATTTTGGCCCTAAGGAACCTGGTTATTCAGGCTCAAGCTTCCAGAAGCCTTTCGATCGACAAGCGATGCGCCTAGTGGGAAAGATGGTAACTCGGTGGAAGCGGTTCCATTTGTCTATTTCATCTCCGCCTCTCCAGAGTACCTTCTCCGATGCTGGGACAAATCCCAACAATCCCTGGACTCCCGGATCCTCCTTCCACCTCCGATTTGGCTTCCCTATCCAGCCCATTTATCAGCTGGCAAATCTCTGTATGTTCGTTTGGACAGTGGTAACTACGGACGCAGCCTTCACGGATGGGGAGCAGTTTGCAACTCCCTACAAGTCCAGGGACTCTGGACCAAAGAAGAGTCCCGATTGTCGATCAATGTCCTTGAATTACGAGCAATTTTTCTTGCCCTGTCTCATTGGAATACGCTTTTGAAAGGCAAGAACGTTCGCATACAGTAGAAACGCTGTGGAGTACATAAATCATTAAGGGGGCACGAAAAGCAACATGGCAATGGCGGAATCTTATCGCATCCTGACTTGGCAGAGGGGTACGTACCTGCCCTATCGGCAATATACATACCAGGAATTCTCAACACGGAAGCCGACTTCCTCAGTCGAGTCACTCTCGAACCGGGAGAATGGGCATTACATTGGAGGTTTTCCAGTTCTGACGCAGACATCAATCTATCAATCTAATCAAAGGTTACGGACACTTACGTGGGCAGTTGGAGCTCTGGGCGGCTCGACATGGAGCCTCGGTGGACCAGATATGTCGGGCGCCAACTTGGTTCCATCCACACTATTATTAAGTTTTATCGTCTCCAAGTGTTTGCGGAAAGGGATACAGCCTTAAGCGGCGCTATCCTTAAAACCGCCGATATGTAAACTTGGGATGTTCTTCTTTCCCCCCCCAACTAATTCGGGAATTTGGGACGTCCCCTGCGTTCCTGGGTCCCCCTAGGCTGTAAGAGAGAAAGAGGATTTTTACGTTTACTCACCTGTAAAATCCTTTCTCTGAAGCCGTAAGGGGGACCCAGGAGCTTCCCTCCCTAGGTATTGACATGAGTGTCTTTTGGCTTGTTGCTCCGTTTAATTTTCTTGTCTACTTTCTTGTTACTATTTCTCTGGCTTACGCTCCTCTTGGGACCAACTTAAGGAGGCTTCCGGTGTTGGTGAGTTATAGAGGAGGGGAGGAGCACTGGAGCCTCACTGTCTTCAATTTTAAAGTGTCCGCTCCTGAAGAGAGGTACTTAACCCCTGCGTTCCTGGGTCCCCCTTATAGCTTCAGAGAAAGGGATTTTACAGGTGAGTAAGACGTAAAAATCCTCTTTTTTTATTTCCAGTCAAAGTGATGGAAAGCTAAACAGAAATTCAAACTTATGCCTGATATCCATTTACCACTATTTTATATCCTTTACCACTATTGCAAACTACCAATAATGAACCTTCTATGCACTGTGGTCAATATTTGGTGTTTATGCCCCATTCCTTTTTCCTTATCGCTAGCATTTAAGATGATGGGGAAGGGATAGTATAAGACAATTAGTAATAAGACGGATATGTACAGGCAAAGGTATGTAAAGTAAAGGTTGTACATATGAAAATGGCAAATGCAACTATTGGCTGAATCTAACGCCATGGCACTTGTCTTTATATTTCAATCCGTTAGTGAATTAGTTAGTGTTAATGTTCCAAACATCCCCAGGTAGGGAGGGGTAGGACTTGTGCAGTTTAATCTCTGTGATTGTGAGGGTAAAGTATTTACTACATGGGATAATCAGTGATCTTAAAATTTTATAAAATATAGACAGAAGTTTTAGTAAAGTAAGTATAGCTATTTAAAGAAAGCAATACTGTTTAGGGAGTTAGGGAAAGTAACCAGGGTGGGACTTAGCGATTTTAGGTTCTCACCCTGGGTACTATGCAGCTATGGAGGAAGAGGAGCGAGGGTGAGGTGAGTATAGTGTCCTTTAAGGCCGAGAGACCCGAAAAGGCCTTTAGGTATTATAAAAACGTAACAAGAAGTGTAAGAAAGCAATCAAACTAGCTAAATTAATAATGAAGTTAGATAGCTGAACAAAGCATCACTAAGCTGAGACGGTGGCACCATTAATTAATGGGGATAAGTTAGTTACGGAGGATGGCGATAAAGCAAATGTCTTGAATAAATTTTTTCCCTTATATACACTTAGAAGATGCAAGTACAGAAATCATAGAGTATAGTAGCAATAATGGTATAAAAGATTCAAGTGCACTTTGGTTAACTGAGGATATGGTACAGAAAGAACTAAATAAGGTTAATATTAATAAATCTCCTGGAACGGATAAAAAACATCCTCGGGTACTTGGGGAGCTAAGTTGAGTTTGTTAAAGATTATTAATTTATCAATGTTATCATTGTATAGAAACTGTATTAGCTACATGCATTAGGCAATGACTGTGTAGACGTGGCATGAAATAGGAATGTATATGTAACTTGGGCCCTTGGACTCTAGTCACAAAGGGATAACATATGTTTCTTGTTAAAGCTGTGTAAGGTAACTTATGGCCATTAGGTAACATGTCTAAAAGTAAAAAGGGACTGCCAAGTCCTTTCCTATAGGATGGGCTTGTGACGTATGGTCCAGATGGGTTAAGAAAGGGGTCCGTACAAGCTATCTTGGTCACTCACTATTCAGTTGAGTGAACAGCACATGTGTTTATATGCATATGCAATAAATCTCTACTACGACTTTCAAGACTGTGGTGGCTCTACTTCTAATTTCCCTATCAAGTTTTATCTAGGCCATGTTTCTTATTTTTGCTGATTCCCTCATGTCCGGTGGTGTGTGCCTCTGGATTGGAAACAGGTGATGTTATTCCAATATTCAAAAAGGGTAGTCGTTCACAGCCGGGTAATTACAGGCCTGGAAGTTTAACTTCAGTGGTGGGGAAGATCCTGGAAAGTTTAATAAGGGAACACGTTCTAGAGTATGTTTTTTAGGACTGACATTATAATAGTAACCAGCATGGATTTAGGAGGAATAGATCTTGTCAAACTAACTTGCTTGGCTTTTATGAGGAAGTAGTAAGTGAATTTAGACTCTGGCATAGCAGTAGATGTAGTTTACTTGGATTTTGCAAAGGCTTTTGATACAGTCCCCCATAGGCGACTAATAGTATAAGCTAAGTGCTGTTGGTCTGGGGAGTCACATTTGTACATGGATAGAAAATTGGTTAATAATTAGGATGCAGAGAGTAGTTAATGGGGCTTCATCATTATGGACTAAAGTGCTAAGGGGGTGTCACAGGGTTCTGTGTTGGGGCGCTTCTATTTAATCTATTAATGATTGGAATTGGGTATTGTCAGCAAGATTTCTGGGTTTGCTGACGACACAACTTTGACGACCATTAAAAACTTCAGAGGATGTGCAATCATTGATAGATTGTCACAAGGGCTGCTAAGTGGCAGATGAGATTCAATGTTGATAAAGTAAGGTGATGCATTTTGGAGTTAAAAATCCTTGTGCTGCTTAACTATAAATGGCTCTGTGTTAAGTGAATCCTGTTGGAAAGGGATCTTGGAGTTTTGGTGGATAACAAACTTAAAGGTAGCAAGCAGTGCAGGTGGCAACAGCCAGCATGCATGGTATTGTCTGGTATTGTCATGGTATTGTCTTGTATAAAGAGAGGTATGGATTCAAGGGAGGAAATGTAATTCTCCCTCTTTACAAAGCATTGGTAAGGCCTCATTTGGAAATGCAGTGCAATTTTGGAATCCTGTGTACAAAAAGGACATCTTTGAAATGGGAAGGGTTCAGAGAAGGGCAACTAAATTAATAAGGGGATTGGGGATGGGGAGCTGAATTGAAGAAGACTGGAAAAGTTACAATTATGTACGCTGGAGAAAAGGCGCTTGCGTGGGGATATGATTACTGTGTATAAATACATTAATGGGCCATACAATAAACTATCTGGGGCATGTTCACCAATGAACATGTCTAAGGATAGAGGACATCCCTTAAGACTAAGAAAAAAGGTTTAGGCTTCACTCGAAAGGTTTACTGTGAACGGACAAGGAAGATAAAGCTGGAACTGTCTTCCAATGGACGTTTGTAATGGCCGGTTCATTGGTCAGTTTCAAAAAAAAAGCTGGATAAGTTTCTGCAAACAAGGAATGTTGCAAGTACTGGTATGATACATAAAGTAGAGTTGATCCAGGGAAATTTCCGATTGCCACTTGGAGTCAGGAAGGAATTTTTTCCCCCTTCATAAATTTGGTGGGTTTTTTTTTGCCTTCCTTGGATCAACAGTTTGGGCTAGGCCAAACTGTGCGTTTTTTTTGCGCGTGCGGTTGCGTTTTTAAAAATCATTGAAAACGCGGCAATGCAAAAAAAATGCGCGTTTTTCAGTGCGTTGCGATTTCGTTTTGCGGTCTGCATTTTTAATCGCAATCGCATGCGTTTTCCTATACTTATTGAAGAAATCGCAGAAGCAAACGCAAAAAAAAAGCACATGAAATCGCATGCGATTGCATGTTTGCAGTGTGGCCTTGCCCTTAGGCAGGAAATGAGGATATTGCTAGATGGGTGGACTGGATGGACGTATGTCTTTATTCAACCTCAAATACTATACTATACTATACTAAAAATGCAGTGAAAGGGTCACATGGTTGAATTTACCCCCCAGGCCAAAAGGTCCCAGTCCTCCTGTCCTGCTCTTGTGAGCTTGTGGGCTGGTAGTTACGCCACTGATATATCCTGATTTTCTTTCTTATTGTATGTAGATGTATCAGAAATTCTGTTCTTACATATCAGCCCTTTGATTGGGTGTCATTGGGGAGTTTTTGCAGGGTGGGATGTCTGCTGATTATAACAATTATCCAGTTTTAAAGTTTAGTTAAATGTACCAAGCCAATTGCCTTGCCCAGTATAAATGTACACCACTGTTCACACAAAGAAAGAAGTTTTCCTGCAGTGTGACTGATTTCCCCTTTTTACATTCCTCAGTTTGCACATGCCCTGCAGATCCCAGTACAGATGATCCGCAGTGAATGAACATGCTGCAACACTTCCGAAAAGATTCTGATTTCTATCTGTTATTTCAGCCACCATTGCAGCTTGCATCTATAATCAGCGTTACGTGCTTTGCCAGTTCCAGAACGTTTCATAACGCCCAGCCTTATGGAAAAGTGAATGCCAATCAATTTACATAGCTGGTAAGTGTTAACTCGGACTTCCTGGTTATTATGCGTCCTTCCTTTAAGTAGCATGGTGGGATTTAATAGGTCTTCCTGTAAGTTGTGTTGCAATAGAAAACCATAGGGTATATGGATGGAAGTTTCTTATGATTGGAATGTTTGCACATCATCAGCTGATGAAGTTAATGTGAACATTTCATTACACACATTCTAATGTATGTTTGAAGAGAGCAGGCATAATGCAAATGATTTCTCTAAAATAAAGCTGGTTCGTTTAAAATCACTTCTGTATTTCATTGGTTGTGCTTAAAGGAAAATCTTTAGGTGTTACACACAACTGGCAATAGGGGCAAGTAGTCACCTCTATCTATGCCTCCATCCTCATATGGCTAAATGAATACTTCAAAAACCAATATGGTAGAGGTAAAACATTTGACGACAAGCAGGATAACTGCAACGGGCTACGTTTATTGTGCATATGCACAAATAAACGTGTTATCTGCTTGTCGTCTATATTGTTACCTCTATCATATTGTTTTTTGAAGTTGTGCTTAAAGGGAAAGTTCAGTGTAAATATCGTTATTTTTAAAATTCTAACAGGGAGATTCAAGTTCTTATCGTTTAAAATGGTGCTACTTTTGCCCAGCCAATCAGATCTTATTTAACATTTGAAAGCTAACATTTGATTGGTTGGGGCAAAATTAGCACCATTTTGAACGATAAGAGCTTTTATTGAATAACCCTGTAAGTTTGTATTACACATACCTAGTTATTCTACACATTCTCTTCCATTTTAAAAATCAGTCGATTTCATACCCTTTGCTATTCCCTGCTGTTGACATTAGTGAGCTGACATTTCAGGTTCTGTAACGGTCCTTCTTCTTCCCAGAATGCACTCTACCTTGGAATGTTCCTAACAGTAATTTCTACTGATTGGCTGTTGGATGGGTCAAACATGCTCAGATTCTACTGAGCAACTGAATTAACCCAGGCACTGGGTCAAGGGCAAGACCATAACGGTCTCTACTAGGGGTCCTAAAAAGGAAGTCAGGATTTCGGAAGCACTTATTTAGGCTAGGCCACACTAGCATGATTTCCATGCGTTTCGAATGCGATTATCTTCTTAACATTGGAATCGCGGCGCAACGCACCAAAATCACGCCATTTCGTGTGTGTGTTGTCATTGTGCATCCGTTTGCAATACGCAATTGCATGCAATCAGCATTTTTATGCACAATCGCATGCAATTTCCATGTCAAAAGGAGAAATCGCAAGGAAATCGCATGCAAATAGGGTGCGATTGTGTGAGCATTTCCGGTGTGATGCAGTGTGGCCGTGCCCTTATACCAGACAAATTGCTGAATGGGCACGTTAAGGTCATTAGCACTGAACTTACCCTTTAACAACAATGGTCCCCTCTATGCTGTGCACACATCTCCACTGGCAACATCACAATTTTAATGAAATAAGGAGTATTGTTTACCCCAATATTTACAAATTATATTACTTACTTCAAATCAAAGGGTTAGGCTGTGGGTTTCCACTTTGGATTTTTTGGTTTTTTCTACTTGTTTAGACCATGTCTGGGGGGAGGACTATCCGGTCTGTCAATCTAAATACAGGGGAAAGTCATTAATTCCAAGTTTTATTGCCAAACACTGGTATGGGGCTTTACAAAGCACAAGTACATTCAGTTCTATCATATAGTACAAATACACTGTGATTTGTCAAAACCTTTGGATTTAGCCATTCATTAGAGTGTGGTTATGTGCAACTGGTTGCAAAAACAAACAGGAAATGATGGTCTTACCACACAGCTTATTACCTATCAGCAGTATTTATAGTAATGGTGCATAAACAAGAGGTTCCCTATAAGAGATAAGTACACATTGAAAAACCATGTAGATTATATGAATGCACAGGACAGACACGGATTGTTATGTTGAATACATGTGTCACAATTTGTAGTCTGACAACTACCAAGTATAAGGCTCTGGCAGTTACAGTAATGAAGAAATTGGAAAAGTTCTTATAGTTTGTAGGGAATTATAAATGGAACACGCCTGCAGCATTGAGATATAGCTAGAACTGGGAGAGCGATAACTCCTGTATGATGTGTAATGTTCTGTTTATACAAAATAGCGATGCAAGTAAAACACATATCACTGATCCCCATGTACATAATTCTTTTGGTTCTAATCTGTTGGTTTACATCCTATTGTTAGATGGCTAAAGCTGGGTACACACACGTGATGATAAAGTCCCGATACCGGCAGATCCGATGGTATCAGGGCTTCATGATAACTGTAGCGCATTTTCTGAACGATCGCAAACCGAGTATGCTCCCATTGGCCTTGCGGTTGTTCAGAAAAGTCCAAAAATTTCCCTCGACCACGAATGTCTCCCTGTACTAAAGAATAGGGGAGTCGGCCATGGTTGTGGGAAACATGCGGTCCCAAACATCCTGTGTACAGGGAAAACTCTCGGGACTGTGTGTATGCTGATCTTGAAAAAAGACAGACAAGATCTTGCAGATCTGTCTGTCATATTTCAAACACTGTCATGTTACCCACCCTAATATTCTGACTGTGACATTCTGAAAATGGCCACAAATCTAAATAATAATTAAAATAAATAAAGTAACTAGAATAACAATTACTGTTCGTCTTGAGGTTTGTGGCTATGGATGTCAAATAAACAATGCTTTGTGTTTTTGATAGAATTGTTGTATGGATTACGATTTGGGGCATTGAAGGCAGTGTCGGACTGGCCCACAAGGTTACAGGGGAATCCCACGGTGGGCCCACAGCCTATTAACCCAAGAAAAAAGAGAATAATGCTAAAATTTAACTGCAGAGCTAAAGGGACAGCAAGAAATGGATTAAAATAAACAATGTCTGTAGGAGTAAAATAGGTATATAAATAAGTAATAATCATATATAATAAAAACCTAAGTGTGTGCCCTGGTGTGTGTCACTGTAGTTCCTATGGACTCACCAATAGAGGGAGAGTCTCTGCAGTTCTATTGACTCACCACTAGCGGGAGAGTCTCTGCATTCCTATTGACTCACCACTAGAGGGAGAGTCTGCATTTCCTATTGACTCACCACTAGAGGGAGAGTGTCTGCAGTTCCTATTGACTCACCACTAGAGGGAGAAAACACAGGAAACACGGAGGGCAAACAGCAATTAAAGGACTGTAGTAAGGTTGCTTGGGACAGGGGCCCCTGGATTGGGAAAGAGGGGGGACATAGATTTGGGACAACAGGGGGCCCTTTGATTTGGGACAGAGGGGGGGGCCTGGATTTGGTACAGAGGGGGGACTTGGATTTGGTACCGAGGGGGAGCCCTGGATTTGGGACATGGAGGACTATGCCTTGGAACACTAAGGGGGCACTCTGTGCTTCGCGCCCGTTATTGTAGCGGGCTTAATGTCTAGTAGAGATATAAAATGTTAGGCGGGCCCTAAACTTGTCCTGGACTCAGATTTCCTGGTGGGCCGAACAGTCCAGTCCGACACATGATGGAAGGTGAAATAACTAGCATGTTTTCTATCACGTGTTATTGTTAGAATTTGACATTTGTAATCTCGAGGATATATTTTATTTATTTAGTACAGATTTAAAATCATGTCACAAGAATAAATCCCATGCTATATACTTGGGAATGTTGATGCCCTGTGTCTCTTAAACGTTTGCAGGGGAGGACTGGGACCTTTTGGCCTGGGGGCAAATACAACTAAGTGACCCTTTCATGTTAGAGTGCAACGTTTTTGCCCTTAAGTTACACCTATTTTTAGACCACTATCCCATTTTACATTGTTTCCTGCAACATTTTCAAGTGTATGATGTGGTTAAAAGGACATTTATAGTCAAAAATCTTTCCCCTCCCCTTACAAGTACCCAGGGTGAGGACCTGAATCACCCTGGGTACACTTTCTAAGTCAAGTTATACCAAAAGTTTTCATTGTTCCTAATGAACTGGAGGGCTGACAATACCAGCTAGTGAACTGGAGGGCTGGCAAACACTGGATAATAAACTTGGGGCTGACTTACCCTGGCTAATGAACTGGAGGGCTGAAAACACATGCCAATGAGGGCTGGCTTAGAATGGCTAATGAACTGGAGGGCTGACTAACACTGGCTAATGAACTAGGGGCTGAACAACACTGCTATGAGGGCGGCTAGAATAGCTAATGAAATTGAGGGCTGACTACAACTGCTAATGAAAAAAGGAAGGGGGCTGAACCAAAGAGCTTAAGTGCTACAGTGCTATTTATTGGTACACAATATGTTTCAGGTCCAAACACCTTTTATCAAGTGCCAATAAATAGCACGTTAGCACTTAAGCTCTTTGGTTCCAGTCCTCCTTCATTTTTTAATATTGTTGTTTTCTGTCTGGACAGAAGCACTTGAGTAAGTTGGAACTAGCCTGCCTGCTGTGTTGGGACACTCATATTTTTACACTGCTAATGAAATGGAGGGCTGACTGGTAAACGGTTGAAGGAGGAGAAGAAGTTTCTGTTCCTTGCCCATGTTAGAGCTATAGGTGTGCGCTGAGCCTTTCAAGCTCGAACTTCTGGGGCAGCCCAAATTTTTCATTGAAGACCAGCCCGGGGGGGTGTCATATTTGCCTCAGCCTACTAGGCCATTCCACCCCTGAACGTTTGCTTAGGCAAAAACCTGGAATATATAAGATCCCTTGGGGACTGGTCATCTATAGACATTTAAGCCTTCTCTCCAAGGCCCATCTCACCACCTGCCCCCTTGACCCCATCCCTTCTATTCTCATTCCCCATCTCTCATCTTCCTTTACACCAGCCCTAAAGTCTCTCTTTAACTTGTCCCTATCCATGGTACTTTTCCCTCCTCATTCAAAACTGCATTGTATCCCCTATTCTCAAGAAACCTTCTCTGGATCCATCAGTAATGCTAGCACTTGTATTACTTGCACTACCCTTGTATGTAACATGTATGTTTTTCTTATGTATATTAACAACTGTTAAAGCACCACGGAAGTGTGGCGCTTAATAATCCATAATAATATAATATATTTCTGTTTTTAGGACACGGACTATTTTTCTGGCTGCTCAGCGCTGTGTGATACACTGGGGATAGTGACTTACTCTGTGATTATTTGGTGCTATTTCAGGTTCCCTTTGAGGAACAGGTGGGTAAAGTGCCCCAAGCTGCAAAAACAAACCGTAAACTGTACACATTATTCCCATGTCAACAGTAACGTATACTGTATATACGGTAGTAGTAACGTTATATAGTTATCAGTTCTTAGTATTACATTCAGTAAGTGGCTACCACAAGACAAAATGACAAGTTTAAAGGGAATGAGAAATAAATCCTTCCTGCAGTGTTGATTGTAACTTATCCAGGTACAATGCGTGATGTACAGTGTTTGGTTCAGAGAACAGTGAAACTATAACCTAGACCATTAATCCCCCAATACTGTACCTTTCTGTTTCTTGGCTTCTTGCACCTCCTTTGCTTTGACTTCTTTCACTTTCAATGGATTCATAGTTACAGGTGTTATAGTTTACGCCGTTGTTTTCATAGTGATATAATTTAATTAGTACATATTTAAAGGGTATGTTACTGGAAAAGTATATATAATCCTGGAATTCCATTATCTAAGTGTAAGGGAAGTAAGAATAAACTCATACCTCCCGTTCAATTCCTTTTGCTGCATCTCTGAAGTTTGCAGCGATTATGTTCACATATATATTGTGCTATATGTGAACAGTGTGTAGAGAGAGGGGGGACAGAAGGGGGTGCTGTCCACGCTACTACATGGTAGTATATTTTTTACAGTTTAGCTCCATAGGGATCAATGGAAGGGATGGGTTATATCATTATAAACTACCCCTGCTATGGACCCTAATTGGCAGAACAGTCCGATAATATTGTTATAATCAGCGCGATACTATAGGTTACGGCACCGATTATAACATAGGAAGTCATCCCCCTATGAAGTTTTTCACCTCCGGTCTCTCTCCTTCCGCACGCAGGGCTGTATGAGGACCAGGAGCAAGGCTGCATCCGATATCAGGGTAAGATGGGGGGGGAGAGGAGGAGCGGAAGACAGAACTTTGTCCTTCCACATGCAGGACTGTTTCAAGAGCAGGAGGAGGCAGCTCCAATGTCAGGGTAAGATGGGGAGGGGGGGGGGAAGGAGAGGAAGAGAGGGAGACCGTGCTTTTTTTGACCTGTATAAAGGAAAGAGGGGGGGAAGGGGGGGTGGATAGGGAGAGAGAAAGGATTTTTGGGGGGATGTGCATTAAGATGTGTCTGTGTGTCTCTTCAGGTAATGCATTTAAAAGGGGTAGATTACAATGAATAATGTACACCCTACTGTAAATTAGTAGGGTATTAAAAGACACCTGGAGTTCCGTGCCCTGTATAAAAGGCCTTGTGCTTTTATATGGTCACGGAACTCCTTTGTGACTTAAAATTTACAGTAGGGGGTACATTATTCACTTTATAATTCCTAACTAACAGCCTGTTTTAGATATCTGTGCAATCAAGCAATTTAGAGAGTTATTACTCAGTGGCTGGATTTCAAGGTTTGGTGACACAGATAAATATTTACCATGAATTACAGAATCCATTATAGATTATAATAGATTTTTATTTACCTTTAATAAATATAAAACAATAAAAGATATTCTACCTGATTTATTCTTCTCTTCCAAATCTTCCTTTTTTACCGGTTTCTTTTTTTTGCACAGTAAGATTTCTATGCACTGGGGTTTCGTATTTTCTCCAGCGGGAACCTTCTCTCTTGTACCTTTATCCCTCTGGCCTGGATACATTTCACCGCTGAAGACTATTTTTATATATATATGTAGGTGGGGGTAGGCTAAAATAATATTATACAATGGTTACAGTTTATATGTAATGTAAAAGGTATAACATGAATTAGTTTATTATCTGTTCTAAAAAAGATATATAAGTGTTGTAACGGTGTAAATGGCATATGAAATAAAAAAAAGTACTAACATACAGAATCTCCCCAGTTTGAATGGACTGGTCAAAATGGGAGCTATAGACATACCTCTCAAATTTATTCAATTCTGCATGGGAAAATAAAAGGAAGTTTGCTGTAATTTTCTTATTGTCCTTGTATCCAATAGGTGTGCTTCTGGTAGCTGCTGTTAGCACTATTAGCCAATGAAAAGAAAGTTGCAGTGTTTACATCACATCCGGATGCAATGCATGCTTTACAGTAACATCCTTTAGCTTACGAAGCTGAAGTTGTTCTTATTCAAAAAAGTTGGTTTCTTTTTAGTTAGTTTCTATTCCCAGGTTGAAGTTGGTTTCTTTTTCGGATTTGAATAAGAAACTGGTTGTATGCAAATAGGTTAAACTGCTTTGGGCCACTGAAAAAAACACCGCAGACAGACACGTACATACCCCTGGCAATAATTCAGTTGAGTCCAGCCTGGCCCAAATTGGTTTTGGGCATGCAAAGTTGGCACCAAAGTCTGCAAAATAGCCATTTTTGCATATTTGAATAAGAAACTGGTGTATTGCAATAGGTTTAACCGCTTCGCCACTGAAAAACACAGCAGACAGACTTGTACATACCTGGCACATAATTCAGTTGAGTCCAGCTGGCCCAAATTAGTTTTGGGCATGCAAGTTGGCACCAAAGTCTGCAAAATAGCAATTTTTGCACATTTGAATAAGAAAACTGATGTATTGCAATAGGTAAACCCGTTTGGGCCACAGTAATGGAAACGAATATGAGGCTTCCAATACAGAGGCAATTCATGGGTCCTATTTAAAAAAAATCCACCATTATGCTGACAGCATATTGGAAATCCTATTCCCTGTGATATATTTGGTCTAACGCAGTTAATAATAGTGAACAACTGAACTCAAATACAGTTTCCTAGACTATTAAAGTTTGACCTCAGCCATATCTATTTTATTCTAATGTAATTAAGGGCCTACATACTGTACATGCACAAATAATTCTTTAAATAATCTGTAAATGTGTTAATTTATGGATCAGCAACTTCCAGTGAACTGCCTTCCTGTGGATATAATGATACAGTATGATGGTGTAGAGATGGGAAACCCAATTTTCATCGTGGATCAGTGCTTCCACCTGCTGCTAGCCACTCCACCTGTGGTCCAAACATCCATCACTATTTCCAAAAAATATAGCCGGGGCATACTGTTACAAATTGTAAAAAAAAAGTTTACTCACCCCTTAAAACATCTCTCTGCCTTAAGTCAGCATGTCTACCAAGGAGAAGTCCGCTCCCTCCGCCAAATCAGCACAATCAATATCCGGTCACTCTGGACCACTTTGTGGAACATGTGGCGCAAATCAAGAGCCCCTGACAACTCAGAATGTCCTCTGCAGTCAGGAACCCGAATGGGCCAAAACGCTTCGGGCTTCCATAGATTCTCTACAGAATCCACCTCTGGGGTCGGTGCTGGCCCGAAACCCCCGGGGGGGGGGGGTTTCCCCCAGGAGTCTGAACCGGCCTGGGCAAAATCTTTAACAAATTCAATGACGGTACTATCGTCTTCCATATCACAGGTTTTACAGTCGGTCATTCCCGCCGGAACGGAGACCAGACCGCAAAGAGTGATTGGAAACCCAGAGCCCACGACGACTCCGGCATTGGCAGAAACCTCCTTGGAGGAAGGAGAGGAATCAGAGGAAGGTGAGCTTGACTCACTGGTCTCCGAACATGAGATTCAGACTACATTCACACCGGAGACAATTGACGATCTTATCAGATCGGTCTTACAGGTCCTAAATATTCAGGATCCGGGCGAACCAGTAGACCCTGCCAGATCTCTGTTTAGTCGCCCTAAGAAAACAGCAGCGACCTTCCCCTCTTATGACCAATTAGAACAGATTGTCTTGGAAGAATGGGCAACTCCAGAAAAGAAGTTCAATTTCGATGAACTTCCCATTTGTTCCCATTTCCATGTTCCCATTTCCCAAATCAGACGTGGAAAGGTGGTCCACTCCGCCGGTAGTTGATCCACCAGTGGCAAGGTTATCCAGAGCCACAGCCATTCCCCTGGCTGAGGCTGCCACCTTTAAGGATCCTACGGACAGACGTTTAGAAGGTTTCTTAAGAACGTCATTTGTGGCCTCTGGGGCGGCTCTGCGCCCCACTTTTGCCTCCGCTTGGGTGGCCAAGGCGATGGAGGCATGGCTGGACCAACTGTATCAAGCGGTGGCTAAAGAATCATCTGACAGTCACCTGATCGACATCATCCAACAATTATCGGACGCAGCCATTTATATGGGTGATGCAGCATTAGAGACAAGTCGTTTAATTGCCCAATCGTCAGCAGCGGCTACAGCAGCCAGGCGATCTTTATGGCTCAAGGCATGGACGGCGGATCCCGCTTCTAAGAAGGCTCTTACAAGTTTACCTTTTCAGGGGCGCCTCATGTTCGGTCCCGAACTGGAAAAGATTATCGCCCAAGCCACGGGAGGTAAGAGTACCTTCCTTCCGCAGTCCAGAGCACGCAGTTTTCTGTCCTTTCGTCCATCAAGAGGCTTTCGTCCTCCAAACCGCACCCAAGTGGAAAACACTAGTGGGTTCCCAACCCGTCAGGGAAACCGACCCTTTTCACCCTGGCCCTCCAAAAGTGGGGCCTTTAAATCAGGGGGAGACCAGCACAATGAGGCATGACTACCTAAATCCACCTTGGGTCGGGGGTCGTCTCCAATTTTTCCACAAGGAATGGCTACTTCCATCCACAGATTCCTGGACTATGGAGGTACTGACCAACGGTTACCGCATAGAATTCTCTTCCCTACCTCCACCTCGTTTCTTTCCTTCTCGGATTCCCAGATGCCACGAGTGCCGCAAGACTCTCAACGATTGTGTGAGATCTCTCCTGCAAGAACGGGTTATATCCCCGGTCCTGGGAGTCCAGAAGT
Organism: Hymenochirus boettgeri; assembly: GCA_019447015.1. NCBI lineage: Eukaryota > Metazoa > Chordata > Amphibia > Anura > Pipidae > Hymenochirus > Hymenochirus boettgeri. The sequence goes on along the minus strand of CM033469.1, from coordinate 50,819,284 downwards.
TCCGGGGATTTTATTCAAACCTTTTTCTAGTGGCAAAGAAGGACGATACGTTTCAACCTGTCTTGGATCTCAAAGCACTCAACCTTTATGTACACAAAGTCAGATTCAAGATGCAATCTCTACATTCCGTCATCTTGAACATCGAACCGAACGACTTCCTCGCTTCACTAGACATCCGGGATGCGTATCTCCACATCCCCGTTTGGCCTGGCCACCATCGGTTTCTCAGATTTGCCATAAGCCCCCGACATTTTCAATTTACAGCTTTGCCCTTCGGACTGGCATCAGCACCCCGGGTATTCACCAAGGTGATGACGTGCCAAGCCGCCTTTCTTTGCCTCCAAGGGATCTTCATCATCCCTTATTTAGACGATCTTCTATTGAGAGCGGAGTCGTTTCAAAAGGCGCAGAGCCTGGTGTCTCTGTGCATAACGACCCTTTCTCGCTTCGGGTGGCTAATCAATCGAGAGAAATCCACGATGATTCCATCGAATCGCATGATCTTCCTTGGGATGCTCTTCGATACGAATATTCACAAAATCTTACTACCACAAGACAAGATTTTGGCCCTAAGGAACCTGGTTATTCAGGCTCAAGCTTCCAGAAGCCTTTCGATCCGACAAGCGATGCGCCTAGTGGGAAAGATGGTATCCTCGGTGGAAGCGGTTCCATTTGCTCTATTTCATCTCCGCCCTCTCCAGAGATACCTTCTCCGATGCTGGGACAAATCCCAACAATCCCTGGACTCCCGGATCCTCCTTCCACCTCCGATTCTGGCTTCCCTATCCAGCCCATTTATCAGCTGGCAAATCTCTGTATGTTCCCGTTTGGACAGTGGTAACTACGGACGCCAGCCTTCACGGATGGGGAGCAGTTTGCAACTCCCTACAAGTCCAGGGACTCTGGACCAAAGAAGAGTCCCGATTGTCGATCAATGTCCTTGAATTACGAGCAATTTTTCTTGCCCTGTCTCATTGGACTACGCTTTTGAAAGGCAAGAACGTTCGCATACAGTCAGACAACGCTGTGGAGTACATAAATCATTAAGGGGGCACGAAAAGCAACATGGCAATGGCGGAATCTTATCGCATCCTGACTTGGGCAGAGGGGTACGTACCTGCCCTATCGGCAATATACATACCAGGAATTCTCAACACGGAAGCCGACTTCCTCAGTCGAGTCACTCTCGACCCGGGAGAATGGGCATTACATCTGGAGGTTTTCCACGTTCTGACGCAGACATCAATCTAATCAATCTAATCTAAAGGTTACGGCACATTCTACGTGGGCAGTTGGAGCCTCTTGGGCGGCTCGACATGGAGCCTCGGTGGACCAGATATGTCGGGCGCCAACTTGGTCTTCCATCCACACATTTATTAAGTTTTATCGTCTCCAAGTGTTTGCGGAAAGGGATACAGCCTTAAGCGGCGCTATCCTTAAAACCGCCGATATGTAAACTTGGGATGTTCTTCTTTCCCCCCCCCAACTAATTCGGGACTTTGGGACGTCCCCTGCGTTCCTGGGTCCCCCTAGGCTGTAAGAGAAAAGAGGATTTTTACGTTTTACTCACCTGTAAAATCCCTTTCTCTGAAGCCGTAAGGGGGACCCAGGAGCTTCCCTCCCTAGGTATTGACATGAGTGTCTTTTGGCTTGTTGCCTGTTAATTTTCTTGTCTACTTTCTATGTTACTATTTCTCTGGCTTACGCTCCCTCTTTGGGACCAACTTAAGGAGGCTTCCGGTGCTTGGTGAGTTATAGAGGAGGGGAGGAGCACTGGAGCCTCACTGTCTTCAATTTTAAAGTGTCCGCTCCTGAAGAGAGGTACTTAACCCCTGCGTTCCTGGGTCCCCCTTATAGCTTCAGAGAAAGGGATTTTACAGGTGAGTAAGACGTAAAAATCCTCTTTTTTTCTATTTCCAGTCAAAGTGACTGGAAAGCTAACAGAAATTCAAACTTATGCCTGATATCCATTTACCACTATTTTATTATCCTTTACCACTATTGCAAACTACCAATAATGAACCTTCTATGCACTGTGGTCATATATTTGGTGTTATGCCCCCCATTCCTTTTTCCTTATCGCTAGCATTTAAGATGCATGGGGAAGGAGTAATAAGACAATTAGTAATAAGACGGATATGTACAGGCAAAGGTATGTAAAGTAAAGGTTGTACACTATGAAAATGGCAAATGCAACTATTGGCTGAATCTAACGCCATGGCACTTGTCTTTATATTTCAATCCGTTAGTGAATTAGTTAGTGTTAATGTTCCAAACATCCCCAGGTAGGGAGGGGTAGGGACTTGTGCAGTTTAATCTCTGTGATTGTGAGGGTAAATGTATTTACTACATGGGATAATCAGTGATCTTAAAGTATTTTATAAATATAGACAGAAGTTATAGTAAAGTAAGTATAGCTATTTAAAGAAAGCACTACTGTTTAGGGAGTTAGGGAAAGTAACCAGGGTGAGGACTTAGCGATTTTAGGTCCTCACCCTGGGTACTATGCAGCTATGGAGGAAGAGGAGCGAGGGTGAGGTGAGTATAGTTGTCCTTTAAGGCCGAGAGACCCGAAAGGGCCTTTAGGTATTATAAAAACTGTAACAAGAAGTGTAAGAAAGCAATCAAACTAGCTAAAATTAATAATGAAGTTAGGATAGCTGAACAAAGCATCACTAAGCTGAGACGGTGGCACCATTAATTAATGGGGATAAGTTAGTTACGGAGGATGGCGATAAAGCAAATGTCTTGAATAATTTTTTCCCCTCTATATACACTATAGAAGATGCAAGTACAGAAATCATAGAGTATAGTAGCAATAATGGTATAAAAGATTCAAGTGCACTTTGGTTAACTGAGGATATGGTACAGAAAGAACTAAATAAGGTTAATATTAATAAATCTCCTGGACCGGATAAAATACATCCTCGGGTACTTGGGGAGCTAAGTTGAGTTTGTTAAAGATTATTAATTTATCAATGTTATCATTGTATAGAAACTGTATTAGCTACATGCATTAGGCAATGACTGTGTAGACGTGGCATGAATATGGAATGTATATGTAACTTGGGCCCCTTGGATCTCTAGTCACAAAGGGATAACATATGTTTCTTGTTAAAGCTGTGTAAGGTAACTTATGGCCATATAAGGTAACATGTCTAAAAGTAAAAAGGGACTGCCAAGTCCTTTCCTATAGGATGGGCTTGTGACGTATGGTCCAGATTGGGTATAAGAAAGGGGTCCGTACAAGCTATCTTGGTCACTCACTATTCAGTTGAGTGAACAGCACATGTGTTTATATGCATATGCAATAAATCTCTACTATCGACTTTCAAGACTGTGGTGGCTCTACTTCTAATTTCCCTATCAAGTTTTATCTAGGCCATTGTTTCTTATTTTTGCTGATTCCCTCATGTCCGGTGGTGTGCCTCTGGATTGGAAACAGGCTGATGTTATTCCAATATTCAAAAAGGGTAGTCGTTCACAGCCGGGTAATTACAGGCCTGGAAGTTTAACTTCAGTGGTGGGGAAGATCCTGGAAAGTTTAATAAGGGAACACGTTCTAGAGTATGTTTTAAGGACTGACATTATAAGTAGTAACCAGCATGGATTTAGGAGGAATAGATCTTGTCAAACTAACTTGCTTGGCTTTTATGAGGAAGTAAGTAGACATTTAGACTCTGGCATAGCAGTAGATGTAGTTTACTTGGATTTTGCAAAGGCTTTTGATACAGTCCCCCATAGGCGACTAATGTATAAGCTAAAGTCTGTTGGTCTGGGGAGTCACATTTGTACATGGATAGAAAATTGGTTAATAATTAGGATGCAGAGAGTAGTTAATGGGGCTTCATCATTATGGACTAAAGTGCTAAGTGGGGTGTCACAGGGTTCTGTGTTGGGGCCGCTTCTATTTAATCTATTAATGATTTGGAATTGGGTATTGTCAGCAAGATTTCTGGGTTTGCTGACGACACAACTTTGACGACCATTAAAAACTTCAGAGGATGTGCAATCATTGATAGATTGTCACAATGGGCTGCTAAGTGGCAGATGAGATTCAATGTTGATAAATGTAAGGTGATGCATTTTGGAGTTAAAAATCCTTGTGCTGCTTATACTATAAATGGCTCTGTGTTAAGTGAATCCCTGTTGGAAAGGGATCTTGGAGTTTTGGTGGATAACAAACTTAAAGGTAGCAAGCAGTGCCAGGTGGCAACAGCCAGCATGCATGGTATTGTCTGGTATTGTCATGGTATTGTCTTGTATAAAGAGAGGTATGGATTCAAGGGAGGAAAATGTAATTCTCCCTCTTTACAAAGCATTGGTAAGGCCTCATTTGGAATATGCAGTGCAATTTTGGAATCCTGTGTACAAAAAGGACATCTTTGAAATGGAAAGGGTTCAGAGAAGGGCAACTAAATTAATAAGGGGATTGGGGGAGCTTGAATATGAAGAGAGACTGGAAAAGTTACAATTATGTACGCTGGAGAAAAGGCGCTTGCGTGGGGATATGATTACTGTGTATAAATACATTAATGGGCCATACAATAAACTATCTGGGGCATTGTTCACCAATAGAACATGTCTAAGGATACGAGGACATCCCTTAAGACTTGAAGAAAAAAGGTTTAGGCTTCAAGCTCGGAAAGGGTTTTTCACTGTGAAAACGGTAAAGCTATGGAACTGTCTTCCAATGGACGTTGTAATGGCAGGTTCATTGGTCAGTTTCAAAAAAAAGCTGGATAAGTTTCTGCAAACAAGGAATGTTGCAAGTTACTGGTATTGATACATAAAGTAGAGTTGATCCAGGGAAATTTCCGATTGCCACTTGGAGTCAGGAAGGAATTTTTTCCCCCTTCATAAATTTGGTGGGTTTTTTTTTGCCTTCCTCTGGATCAACAGTTTGGGCTAGGCCACACTGCTGCGTTTTTTTTGCGCGTGCGGTTGCGTTTTTTAAAAATCATTGAAAACGCGGCAATGCAAAAAAAATGCGCGTTTTTCAGTGCGTTGCGATTTCGTTTTGCGTTCTGCATTTTTAATCGCAATCGCATGCGTTTTCCTATACTTATTGAAGAAATCGCAAGCGCAAACGCAAAAAAAACGCACATGAAATCGCATGCGATTGCATTTGCGTTGCAGTGTGGCCTTGCCCTTAGGCAGGAAATGAGGATATTGCTAGATGGGTTGGACTGGATGGACGTATGTCTTTATTCAACCTCAAATACTATACTATACTATACTAAAAATGCAGTGAAAGGGTCACATGGTTGAATTTACCCCCCAGGCCAAAAGGTCCCAGTCCTCCCCTGTCCCTGCTCTTGTGAGCCTTGTGGGCCTGGTAGTTACGCCACTGATATATCCTGATTTTCTTTCTTATTCGTATGTAGATGTATCAGAAATTCTGTTCTTACATATTCAGCCCTTTGATTGGGTGTCATTGGGGAGTTTTTGCAGGGTGGGATGTCTGCTGATTATAACAATTATCCAGTTTTAAAGTTTAGTTAAATGTACCAAGCCAATTGCCTCTGCCCAGTATAAATGTACACACTGTTCACACAAAGAAAGAATGTTTTCCCCTGCAGCTGTGACTGATTTCCCCTTTTTACATTCCTCAGTTTGCACATGCCCTGCAGATCCCAGTACAGATGATTCCCAGTGAATGAACATGCTGCAACACTTCCGAAAAGATTCTGATTTCTATCTGTTATTTCAGCCACCATTGCAGCTTGCACTCTATAATCAGCGTTACGTGCTTTGCCAGTTCCAGAACGTTTCATAACGCCCAGCCTTATGGAAAAGTGAATGCCAATCAATTTACATAGCTGGTAAGTGTTAACTCGGACTTCCTGGTTATTATGCGTTCCTTCCTTTAAGTAGCATGGTGGGATTTAAATAGGTCTTCCTGTAAGTTGTGTTGCAATAGAAAACCATAGGGTATATGGATGGAAGTTTCTTATGATTGGAATGTTTGCACATCATCAGCTGATGAAGTTAATGTGAACATTTCATTACACACATTCTAATGTATGTTTGAAGAGAGCAGGCATAATGCAAATGATTTCTCTAAAATAAAGCTGGTTCTGTTTAAAATCACTTCTGTATTTCATTGGTTGTGCTTAAAGGAAAATCTTTAGGTGTTACACACAACTGGCAATAGGGGCAAGTAGTCACCTCTATCTATGCCTCCATCCTCATATGGCATAAATGAATACTTCAAAAAACCAATATGGTAGAGGTAACAATTTAGACGACAAGCAGGATAACTGCAACGGGCTACGTTTATTTGTGCATATGCACAAATAAACGTGTTATCCTGCTTGTCGTCTATATTGTTACCTCTATCATATTGTTTTTTTGAAGTTGTGCTTAAAGGGAAAGTTCAGTGTAAAATATCGTTATTTTTAAAATTCTAACAGGGAGATTCAAGTTCTTATCGTTTAAAATGGTGCTACTTTTGCCCAGCCAATCAGATCTTATTTAACATTTGAAAGCTAACATTTGATTGGTTGGGGCAAAATTAGCACCATTTTGAACGATAAGAGCTTTTATTGAATAACCCTGTAAGTTTGTATTACACATACCTAGTTATTCTACACATTCTCTTCCATTTTAAAAATCAGTCGATTTCATACCCTTTGCTATTCCCTGCTGTTGACATTAGTGAGCTGACATTTCAGGTTCTGTAACGGTCCTTCTTCTTCCCAGAATGCACTCTACCTTGGAATGTTCCTAACAGTAATTTCTACTGATTGGCTGTTGGATGGGTCAAACATGCTCAGATCTCTACTGAGCAACTGAATTAACCCAGGCACTGGGTCAAGGGCAAGACCATAACGGTCTCTACTAGGGGTCCTACAAACAGGAAGTCAGGATTTCGGAAGCACTTATTTATGGCTAGGCCACACTAGCATGATTTCCATGCGTTTCCGAATGCGATTATCTTCTTAACATTGGAATCGCGGCAACGCACCAAAATCACGCCATTTCGGGTGTGTTGTCATTGTGCATCCGTTTGCAATACGCAATTGCATGCAATCAGCATTTTTATGCACAATCGCATGCAATTTCCTATGTCAAAAGGAGAAATCGCAAGGAAATCGCATGCAAATAGGGTGCGATTGTGTGAGCATTTCCGGTGTGATGCAGTGTGGCCGTGCCCTTATACACAGACAAATTTGCTGAATGGGCACGTTAAGGTCATTAGCACTGAACTTACCCTTTAACAACAATGTGTCCCCTCTATGCTGTGCACACATCTCCACTGGCAACATCACAATTTTAATGAAATAAGGAGATATTGTTTTACCCCAATATTTACAAATTATATTTACTTACTTCAAATCAAAGGGTTAGGCTGTGGGTTTCCACTTTGGATTTTTTGGTTTTTCTTCTACTTGTTTAGACCACTGTCTGGGGGGAGGACTATCCGGTCTGTCAATCTAAATACAGGGGAAAGTCATTAATTCCAAAGTTTTATTGCCAAACACTGGTATGGGGCTTTACAAAGCACAAGTACATTCAGTTCTATCATATAGTACAAATACACTGTGATTTGTCAAAACCTTTGGATTTAGCCATTCATTAAGAGTTGGTTATGTGCAACTGGTTGCAAAAACAAACAGGAAATGATGGTCTTACCACACAGCTTATTACCTATCAGCAGTATTTATAGTAATGGTGCATAAACAAGAGGTTCCCTATAAGAGATAAGTACACATTGAAAAACCATGTGAGATTATATGAATGCACAGGACAGACACAGGATTGTTATGTTTATGAATACATGTGTCACAATTTGTAGTCTGACAACTACCAAGTATAAGGCTCTGGCAGTTACAGTAATGAAGAAATTGCGAAAAGTTCTTATAGTTTGTAGGGAATTATAAATGGAACACGCCTGCAGCATTGAGATATAGCTAGAACTGGGAGAGCGATAACTCCTGTATGATGTGTAATGTTCTGTTTATACAAAATAGCGATGCAAGTAAAACACATATCACTGATCCCCATGTACCTTAAATTCTTTTGGCTTCTTTAATCTGTCTTGGTTTCACATCCTTATTGTTAGATGGCTAAAGCTGGGTACACACAGTGATGATAAAGTCCCGATACCGGCAGATCCGATGGTATCAGGGCTTCATGATAACTGTAGCGCATTTTCTGAACGATCGCAAAGCCGACGTATGCTCCCATTGGCCTTGCGGTTGTTCAGAAAAGTCCAAAAATTTCCCTCGACCACGAATGTCTCCCTGTACTAAAGAATAGGGGAGTCGGCCATGGTTGTGGGAAACATGCGGTCCCAAACATCCCTGTGTACAGGGAAAACTCTCGGGACTGTGTGTATGCTGATCTTTGAAAAATGACAGACAAGATCTTGCAGATCCTGTCTGTCATATTTCAAACATCTGTCATGTGTACCCACCCTAATGTATTCTGACTGTGACATTCTGAAAATGGCCACAAATCTAAATAATAAATTAAAATAAATAAAGTAACTAGAATAACAATTACTGTTCGTCTTGAGGTTTGTGGCTATGGATGTCAAATAAACAATGCTTTGTGTTTTTGATAGAATTTGTTGTATGGATTACGATTTGGGGCCATTGAAGGCAGTGTCGGACTGGCCCACAAGGTTACAGGGGAATCCCACCGGTGGGCCCACAGCCTATTAACCCAAGAAAAAAGAGATAAATGCTAAAATTTAACTGCAGAGCTAAAGGGACAGCAAGAAATGGATTAAAATAAACAATAGTCTGTAGGAGTAAAATAGGTATATAAATAAGTAATAATCATATATAATAAAACCCTAAGTGTGTGTCCCTGTGTGTGTGTCACTGTAGTTCCTATGGACTCACCACTAGAGGGAGAGTCTCTGCAGTTCCTATTGACTCACCACTAGCGGGAGAGTCTCTGCACTTCCTATTGACTCACCACTAGAGGGAGAGTCTGCATTTCCTATTGACTCACCACTAGAGGGAGAGTGTCTGCAGTTCCTATTGACTCACCACTAGAGGGAGAAACACAGGAAACACGGAGGGACAACAGCAATTAAATGGACTGTAGGTAAGGTTGCTTGGGACAGGGGCCCCTGGATTTGGGAAAGAGGGGGGACATAGATTTGGGACATACAGGGGGCCCTTTGATTTGGGACAGAGGGGGGGGCCTGGATTTGGTACAGAGGGGGGACTTGGATTTGGTACAGAGGGGGAGCCCTGGATTTGGGACATGGAGGACTATGCCCTTGGAACACTAAGGGGGCACTCTGTGCTTCTAGCGCCCGTTATTGTAGCGGGCTTAATGTCTAGTAGAGATATAAAATGTTAGGCGGGCCCCTAAACTTGTCCTGGACTCAGATTTCCTGGTGGGCCCGAACAGTCCAGTCCGACACTGATGGAAGGTGAAATAACTAGCATGTTTTCTATCACGTGTTATTGTTAGAATTTGACATTTGTAATCTCGAGGATATATTTTATTTATTTAGTACAGATTTAAAATCATGTCACAAGAATAAAATCCCATGCTATATACTTGGGAATGTTTGATGCCCTGTGTCTCTATAAACGTTTGCAGGGGAGGACTGGGACCTTTTGGCCTGGGGGCAAATACAACTAAGTGACCCTTTCATGTTAGAGTGCAACGTTTTTGCCCTTAAGTTACACCTATTTTTAAGACCACTATTCCCATTTTACATTGTTTCCTGCAACATTTTCAAGTGTATGATGTGGTTAAAAGGACATTTATAGTCCAAAAATCTTTCCCCTCCCCCTTACAAGTACCCAGGGTGAGGACCTGAATCACCCCTGGGTACACTTTCTAAGTCAAGTTATACCAAAAGTTTTCATTGTTCCTAATGAACTGGAGGGCTGACTAATACCAGCTAGTGAACTGGAGGGCTGGCAAACACTGGATAATAAACTTGGGGCTGACTTACACTGGCTAATGAACTGGAGGGCTGAAAACACTGCTAATGAGGGCTGGCTTAGAATGGCTAATGAACTGGAGGGCTGACTAACACTGGCTAATGAACTAGAGGGCTGACAACACTGCTAATGAGGGCTGGCTTAGAATAGCTAATGAACTTGAGGGCTGACTAACACTGCTAATGAAAAATGAAGGAGGGCTGGAACCAAAGAGCTTAAGTGCTAACAGTGCTATTTATTGGTACACAATATGTTTCAGGTCCAAACACCTTTTATCAAGTGCCAATAAATAGCACTGTTAGCACTTAAGCTCTTTGGTTCCAGTCCTCCTTCATTTTTTAATATTGTACTTTCTGCTCTGGACAGAAGCACTTGAGTAAGTTGGAACTAGCCTTGCCTGCTGTGTTGGGACACTCTATATTTTTAACACTGCTAATGAACTGGAGGGCTGACTGGTAAACGGTTGAAGGAGGAGAAGAAGTTTCCTGTTCCTTGCCCATGTTAGAGCTATAGGTGTGCGCTGAGCCTTTCAAGCTCGTAACTTCTGGGGCAGCCCAAATTTTTCATTGAAGACCAGCCCGGGGGGTGTCATATTTGCCTCAGCCTACTAGGCCATTCCACCCCTGAACGTTTGCTTAGGCAAAAACCTGGAATATATAAGATCCCTTGGGGACTGGTCCATCTATAGACATTTAAGCCTTCTCTCCAAGGCCCATCTCACCACCTGCCCCCTTGACCCCATCCCTTCTATTCTCATTCCCCATCTCTCATCTTCCTTTACACCAGCCCTAACGTCTCTCTTTAACTTGTCCCTATCCATGGGTACTTTTCCCTCCTCATTCAAACATGCTATTGTATCCCCTATTCTCAAGAAACCTTCTCTGGATCCATCAGTAATGCTAGCACTTTGTATTACTTGCACTACCCTTGTATGTAACATGTATGTTTTTCTTATGTATATTAACAACTGTAAAGCACCACGGAAGATGTTGGCGCTATATAAATCCATAATAATAATAATATATTTCTGTTTTTATGGACACGGACTATTTTTCTGGCTGCTCAGCGCTGTGTGATACACTGGGGATAGTGACTTACTCTGTGATTATTTGGTGCTATTTCAGGTTCCCTTTGAGGAACAGGTGGTAAAGTGCCCCAAGCTGCAAAAACAAACCGTAAACTGTACACATTATTCCCATGTCAACAGTAACGTATACTGTATATACGGTAGTAACGTTATATAGTTATCAGTTCTTAGTATTACATTCAGTAAGTGGCTACCACAAGACAAAATGACAGTTTAAAGGGAATGAGAAATAAATCCTTCCTGCAGTGTTGATTTGTAACTTATCCAGGTACAATGCGTGATGTACAGTGTTTGGTTCCAGAGAACAGTGAAACTATAACCTAGACCATTAATCCCCCAATACTGTACCTTTCTGTTTCTTGGCTTCTTGCACCTCCTTTGCTTTGACTTCTTTCACTTTCAATGGATTCATAGTTACAGGCTGTTATAGTTTTACGCCGGTGTTTTTCATAGTGATATAATTTAATTAGTACATATTTTAAAGGGTATGTTTACTGGAAAATGTATATATAATCCTGGAATTCCATTATCTAAGTGTAAGGGAAGTAAGAATAAACTCATACCTCCCGTTCTAATTCCTTTTGCTGCATCTCTGAAGTTTGCAGCGATTATGTTCACATATATATTGTGCTATATGTGAACATGTGTGTAGAGAGAGGGGGCAGAAGGGGGTGCTGTCCACGCTACTACATGGTAGTATATTTTTTACAGTTTAGCTCCATAGGGATCAATGGAAGGGATGGGTTATATCATTATAAACTACCCCTGCTATGGACCCTAATTGGCAGAACAGTCCGATAATATTGTTATAATCAGCGCGCTACTACGTAGTAGCGCACCGATTATAACATGGAAGTCATCCCCCTATGAAGTTTGTTCACCTCCCGGTCTCTCTCCTTCCGCACGCAGGGCTGTATGAGGACCAGGAGCAAGGCTGCATCCGATATCAGGGTAAGATGGGGGGGGAGAGGAGGAGCGGAAGACAGAACTTTTGTCCTTCCACATGCAGGACTGTTTCAAGAGCAGGAGCGAGGCAGCATCCAATGTCAGGGTAAGATGGGGAGGGGGGGGGAAGGAGAGGAAGAGAGGGAGACCGTGCTTTTTTTGACCTGTATAAAGGAAGAAGGGGGGGAAGGGGGGGTGGATAGGGAGAGAGAAAGGATTTTTGGGGGGATGTGCATTAAGATGTGTCTGTGTGTCTCTTCAGGTAACTGCATTTAAAAGGGGTAGATTACAATGAATAATGTACACCCTACTGTAAATTAGTAGGGTATTAAAAGACACCTTGGAGTTCCGTGCCCTGTATAAAAGGCCTTGTGCTTTTATATGGTCACGGAACTCCTTTGTGACTTAAAATTTACAGTAGGGGGTACATTATTCACTTTATAATTCCTAACTAACAGCCCTGTTTTAGATTATCTGTGCAATCAAGCAATTTAGAGAGTTATTACTCAGTGCAGTGGATTTCAAGGTTTGGTGACACAGATAAATATTTACCATGAATTACAGAATCCATTTATCGATTATAATAGATTTTTTATTTACCTTTAATAAATATAAAACAATAAAAGATATTCTACCTGATTTATTCTTCTCTTCCAAATCTTCCTTTTTTACCGGTTTCCTTTTTTTTGCACAGTAAGATTTCTATGCACTGGGTTTCGTATTTTCTCCAGCGGGAATCCTTCTCTCTTGTACCTTTATCCCCTCTGGCCTGGATACATTTCACCGCTGAAAGACTATTTATATATATATATGTAGGTGGGGGTAGGCTAAAATAATATTATACATGGTTACAGTTTATATTGTAATGTAAAAGGTATAACATGAATTAGTTTATTAATCTGTTCTAAATAAAGATATATAAGTGTGTAACGGTGTAAATGGCATATGAAATAAAAAAAGTACTAACATACAGAATCTCCCCACGTTTGAATGGACTGGTCAAAATGGGAGCTATAGACATACCTCTCAAATTTATTCAATTCTGCATGGGAAAATAAAAGGAAGTTTGCTGTAATTTTCTTATTGTCCTTGTATCCAATAGGTGTGCTTCTGGTAGCTGCTGTAGCACTATTAGCCAATGAAAAGAAAGTTGCAGTGTTTACATCACATCCGGATGCAATGCATGCTTTACAGTAACATCCTTTAGCTTACGAAGCTGAAGTTGGTTTCTTATTCAAAAAAGTTGGTTTCTTTTTCAGTTAGTTTCTTATTCACAGGTTGAAGTTGGTTTCTTTTTCGGATTTGAATAAGAAACTGGTGTATTGCAATAGGTAAACTGCTTTGGGCCACTGAAAAAACACCGCAGACAGACACGTACATACCCCTGGCATATAATTCAGTTGAGTCCAGCCTGGCCCAAATTGGTTTTGGGCATGCAAGTTGGCACCAAAGTCTGCAAAATAGCCATTTTTGCATATTTGAATAAGAAACTGGTGTATTGCAATAGGTTAACCGCTTCGGGCCACTGAAAAAACACAGCAGACAGACTTGTACATACCCCTGGCACATAATTCAGTTGAGTCCAGCCTGGCCCAAATTAGTTTTGGGCATGCAAGTTGGCACCAAAGTCTGCAAAATAGCAATTTTTGCACATTTGAATAAGAAACTGATGTATTGCAATAGGTAAACCGCTTTGGGCCACAGTAATGGAACACGAATATGAAGGCTTCCAATACAGAGGCAATTCATGGGTCCTATTTAAAAAAAATCCATCCATTATGCTGACAGCATATTGGAAATCCTATTCCCTGTGATATATTTGGTCCTAACGCAGTTAATAATATTGAACAACTGAACTCAAATACAGTTTCCTAGACTATTAAAGTTTGACCTCAGCCATATCTATTTTATTCTAATGTAATTAAGGCCTACATACTGTACATGCACAAATAATTCTTTAAATAATCTGTAAATGTGTTAATTTATGGATCAGCAACTTCCAGTGAACTGCCTTCCTGTGGATATAATTGATACAGTATGATGTAGAGATGGGAAACCCAATTTTTCATCGTGGATCAGTGCTTCCACCTGCTGCTAGCCACTCCACCTGTGGTCCAAACATCCATCACTATTTCCAAAAAATATAGCCGGGGCATACTGTTACAAATTGTAAAAAAAAGTTTTACTCACCCCTTAAAACAAATGGCAACGTTTCAGGCAAGTCTTTGCCCTTTCTCAAGCTGGAACTATCTGACAAGGAATATACAGCTTTGCGAAACCACTCTCAGTAAATTGAGAGCATTACAAATGATCTACTTTTTGTGCTGTGCATATTTGTTAACAGCAGGGGGCAGAGTGACATCATTTAAGCATCTGAGCCCTGCTTCTAGTTTTTAAAACCATTTTTATGTAATGGTAGCAATGGTACCCGCTAAAGGAAATGCATCTCAATTACAATAAACTCTATACACTTTACCTTGTTTAAAAAAAAGCGCTCACATTACACCGTTATGGTCAACTAATTCAGTATAGTGGGCCCTTTCAAAATGCGTGAAAAACACAAAAGTCCGCAACCTAAGTGCATGCGATCTGCAAAATAAATGGTGATCGCAGCCCATGCAATATGGCAACCCACTCTGCCATGCACTGCTCTGCGATTTTCACGTGCTGACGGAACGCAAGCATGGCCTACCTCTACACATATGGTGCATCATAAGGGCAGCCTAGAGAAAGGGAACCTGTAGTTTCTAGATATGGTATTTGCAGTTTATTGCCAGATCATTTGCATTGGAATGATAAGTAATTGATTTATCATTAAAAATGCCATAAAAATGTATAAGGGCAACACGGTGGCTCATTGGTTAGCATTGATGCAGCGCTGAAGTCCTGAGGTTGAATCCACCCTTGGACACAAATGCAAGGAAGGTAATGGAATCTACAGCCCTACTCTACCACTATGTGAAAATAGCCTTTTCATGCAGAGTTCTCACTCTGTCCTTTCTCACTCTATTTTTACAGTTTTCTGTAGGGGGGGGGGGTCTGAGGGTCCCACGGCACCCTCGAGTGGGTGAGGCTAAAGCATTCGCAAGTGGGCAGGGCCAAGGAGGGGCAGCAAATGGAGGGACCAGGGGGGCTGCAAGGGGAGGAGGAGACACAGGGCAGATTGACTATCACATGGTTTCAGAGCAGGAAGCAGGGGACCTGGTGATGTTGCTAACATATTACACACAAAAAGGTAAATATCTTCAAAACTACGGTATGCAAAATAAACAATGAAAATAAATTGCTAGGAATTGCAGGAGAGCAATTTCTAGCAATTTACCTAAAGTCATTTTTGGACCACAGTTCCTCTTCAACAGTCAGAAGACCAATTGTTATAATTGTCCAATAATATAAAGTGTCCATGTGAAAATTCAATGGGAATAAACAGGGTTATTCAAACTTCTTATCGTTTAAAATGGTGTTAATTTTGCCCCAACCAATCTGATGTAAGCTTTCAAATGTTAAATAAAATCTAAATGGTTGGGGCAAAATTAGCACTATTTTAAACGATAAAAACTTTTCTTGATCACAGTAGTTACATAGTTAACTACAAAAAAGTGTCCAGTTGAATAATAAAGTGTCCAATGTGTAACAGAATTAAAAAATTATTGAATATGTCCATTCAATAAAGTGTCCGGTGTGCATCCAAGGTGGGGTAGTTAAAAGTCCTTTAATATATTCATGTGGATTAAAAATATGTCTTCTACAAGTCTCTCAATTCCTTTTCACGTAAAGGAAAACAAAAAAGTATTACCTTTAGAAGGAGATCAGTTTCTATACTCAATATTGTAGGTATAGTGTTCCAGAAGACTGAAAGAACAATCCGTTACAAGAAATAAGGTAACTGGAAAAGGTACCAATTATATATAGAATATTTACAGCAATACTGGTGGATTACTGGTGCCTGGAATCCCCCTTTTCTGCCTCTACTGTAGTAGAAGGAGCCAGTAATGGAAATGTTCCATCTTGCACGATTGGTCCAGATACCAACAATATTCAGCACATTCTGTGATATCCCTCATCAGTGTCACAGCTCTGACTTTGAAAGACACTATTGATAATGCAGCACAAATGTGGATTTCTCAGTAAAGCAGAACGTTTGGCTGGGTACACATGGACAAATTTTTCGTCCTGTTAGCAAGCAATCGGCAGGGACAATGCACTGTCGGACCAGGCGAATATCTACTACGGACCGCATGATCTACAGTGATTTACAGTGATGTCCAACGACCCATTCTTCTGATCAGCCGGTTCATGTCCAGGCATGAACACTGGAATGGGCGGAGTAGTGGGATATAAGAAATATAAGAAATAAATCACTTAGTGACATAGCTGAGTGATTTTTATAAGGATATATACCACTGCAGTTCCCATTATAAAATATCACACTTATGTATTATATAAATTATTATTTTATGATCCAAATATAAAGAAATACTTGGAAAGTATTTGGTCATGAACTTCTTACAGTGCTTGTTCTGTGGTGACCCATTAAGGAATCCCCCCACCTTGAAAATCCTGTGCTTGCCCCTGCCAGTTCTTGTTGTTTCCACCACGTTGTTGTTGTTTAACAACCACTAGGACCTGCCTTTGTTTTCTATCAAAGAAGTGTTTGCTATCTGGGGTCTCGTGTTTTTTTATTGCACCCATCGTAATTGGCTATATTCCTTTTATGTTCTCCTATTCTTATGTGGACTTCGCCTATCGTTTGTTGCCCACACATACCCGTCCACATGGGCATTTTAATAGAAATGACTAATTTACTTTTACAAGTGGCAAAATCTCTCAGTTTAATTTGATGTCCTTTAAGTGGAAGACCCAGGATATTAACCTGGTATAATTGCATTACATGACAGGCAGTTCCTACATTGGAAAATCCCATTTTTAATTTCACCAAAGAATATTTGTTTTTCAACTAGGTGCCAGTATGTCTGTCTGTATTAATTCTAAGCCAATGTTTTTCAGTCAGAGAATAGGGGAGGATTCTCAAATATTTTACCATTTTACTATGTTTTGGAAGGTGGATACAAAAGGTAATCTGTTATTATTAAATTCCATGTTCCTTCAGAATTGACTATATGGGAGAAATTGTAAAACAGTAATTTTACCATCATCTTTGCTCACCAGTACATCCAAACAACTCACCTGGTAGTAATCACAAATTAGAGTACATTTTAAGGTGGGATGTATGTTTCACATTCAGTTTTATGCCCATGTCAATAAGAGATTGCGCACCACCATCCCAAATTAAAAATACATCATCCATGTAGTGTACATAATTGTGGCTTTTTCCTTTAAAAGTCGCATTATTCAAGATGTTGTCTTTTTCAAATTTTCAGAGATTTGAATAGGACTTAATGGATTGTTCTATTACACTTTGGACGCTTTATTCAACTGGACACTTTTTTGTAGTTTAAGGGGCACTGTGGTCCAAAAATGACTTTAGGTAAATTGAATAGGAATTGCTCTCCTGAGAATTTTTGCATTTTATTGTCATTGTTTATTTTGCATCGTTTTGAAGATATTTACATTTTTGTGTGTGATATCCTGAATCCTGTGTACACAAAGGACATCTTTGAAATGGAAAGGGTTCAGAGAAGGGCAACTAAATTAATAAGGGGATTGGGGGAGCTTGAATATGAAGAGAGACTGGAAAAGTTACAATTATGTACACTGGAGAAAAGGCACTTGCGTGGGGATATGATTACTGTGTATAAATACATTAACGGGCCATACAATAAACTATCTGGGGCATTGTTCACCAATAGAACATGTCAAAGGACACGAGGACATCCCTTAAGACTTGAAGAAAAAAGGTTTAGGCTTCAAGCTCTGAAAGGGTTTTTTACTGTGAGAATGGTAAAGCTATGGAACTGTCTTCCAGTGGACGTTGTAATGGCAGGTTCATTGTCGTTTAAAAAAAAAGCTGGATGAGTTTCTGCAAACAAGGAATGTTACAAGTTACTGGTATTGATACATAAAGTAGAGTTGATCCAGGGAAATTTCCAATTGCCACTTGGAGTCAGGAAGGAATTTTTTCCCCCCTTCATAAATTTGGTGGGGTTTTTTGCCTTCCTCTGGATCAACAGTTAGGCAGGAAATGAGGATAGTGCTAGATGGGTTGGACTGGATGGAGGTATGTCTTTATTCAACCTCAAATACTATACTATACTATACTATATGGCAGCAGCATCACCAGGTCCCCTGCACTTCCTGCTTCCTGCTCTGAAACCATGTCAGTGAATGACAGTCAATCTGCCCTGTGTCTCCTCCTCCCCTTGCAGCCCCCCTTGGCCCCTTCCCTTACAGCCCCATGTGGCCCTGCCCACTCGCAGGGGATTTAGCCCCACCCACTCGTGGTTGTCTTAGCTCCACCCACTTGCGTGTGTATTAGTCCCACCCATTCGCGGGTGCCGTAGTCCCGTCCACTCGCAGGTGCTGTGGGCTACTCAGACCCCCCCCAACAGAAAACTCTGTGAAAACAGCCTTTTCAGGCAGAGTGTTTTCACATAGTGAGAGAGAAGGGCTGTAGATTCCCTTACCTTCTCTGCAGCTGCAGGTCCTTCACACAGCAGGGAGGGGGAGGGACTTCCGGTCTCCCTCACACACTGAAGTCTGAGGCTGTGCTTGTCGGCGGCAAGGTGGAGGAGCAGCCTTAGGAATGTCACATGTCAGCCTCCCACCCATTAACTTTCGGGTCAGTCATTTCTATATATCTTGGGCTGTGGAGCAGGTAGAGAAGTGGTTGATGGCTCATTTTAAAGGTAGGAAACTGTCCTTTCATGTAAACTCAACTTATTTGGAGACCACAGTTCCCCTTTAACTATGTAACTATTGTGATCAAGACACTATTCCCATTGAATTTTCTCATGGACACTTTGTTATATTGGACAATGATAACAATTGGTCTTCTGACTGTTAAATATGATATTTTATTATGTATTTTTAGCATACTTTTTTTGCACTGGTCACTTTGATATTGGACACTCCCTGGAGCAGGAGTCATTTGGGTATAAAACACTGTGTTTAGGTGATTTTGATGTGTGTGGGTTACCATTAAATCGATTTGTTTGGAGTGCGACTTTCATATTTGCGTGGTTGTATATGTCAAATAAATGTTTAGATTGTAAGCTCTTCGGGGCAGGGCCTGATGTGAATGTATCCATGTAATTTTAAAGCGCTATATAAATCCACAATAATAATAATAATATTCAGAGAGATACGTCTTCGTACAGGAAATAACATGGATAGTCCCAGTGAGTAGAATTCCACATAATGACAAAATGTTATATTCAACATGCAGAGTTATGCGTTCTTATGTCTTCTTATGATGGAGACATTCACAACACTGAGTTAACCCATATTATAGTCAGTCACAGAAAGTTTCAAGTTAATTTGGCTTGAAAAAGTTTTTGAGCTAGAGACATGAAATTCGGTACAGATGTACGGGGCATATAGAAGTAGTGTAGGAGTAGGAGAAGTGTGCTATCTTCTAGCTAAGGAATCTGCGGAAGAGTTATGGAAGAGTTACGGCGTTATCGGCGAATTTTCGGATATTTTATCCCATAGACTATAATGGTAACACTCCTCAAATGTGGATATTTCAAAACAGTTTGTTTCATGGTCATAAATACAAATGGTGATACCCCCCACACAGACACAGGTAAACCCACTGACCTATCTTTCCATTCCCATGGAAGCCATATTTAAAGGGTAACTAAAGTAAAAAAAACTAATTTAGATTTTTCCTCAATAAAAGATAGTTTTATGGTTGCAAACACAAAAAAGACATACCCCCTCAACCAGACCCAGGTACACACACCTACTGATCTACTTATCCATTACTGTGGCAGCCAAACTTAAAGGGTAAGGGCTCGTTCACACGAGAAACTGACAGTAACGTGTGCAGCATGTGTTTCTGTCAGTTTGTATCCATTTTTTTTTATACATTTGTATCCATTTTTTAACAATGTGTATTCCATAGATTTCTATAGAAAATGGATGAAAAAACAGGAATGCCTGCATGCAGTGCATTTTTTAAACGGGCTGGAACGGAACGGATTATAACGCAGCAGGTGTAAACAATATTATGAAATCCTATGGAGTTTTACTGTCTGTCCATTTTTTTAAACGCACCTGCGTTTGAAAAACAGATACTGATGTAGTGTGAATGAGCTCTAACTAAAGAAAAAAAAACTAATTTAGCTTTTTCCTCAATAAAAGAAAGTTTTATGGTTGCAAACACAAAAAAGACATACCCCCTCAACCAGACCCATGTACACACACCTACTGACCTACTTATCCATTACTATGGCAGCCATACCTAAAGAATTTTGATCAATAATCAAAAGTTTGTTTTTTTAACTTCCAACCTGATACAGGTACAAACACCTACTGACCCATCCTTCCATTTCCATGGCAGCCATATTTAAAGGGTAACTATAGTCAAAAAAACACATTTTGACCAATCATCAAAAAAGTTAGTATTTTATCCCCCAAACTGATATGAATACACACACGCCAACTGACCTACCTTTAATGCATGTGACATATTTAAAGGGTAAGTAAAAAACAACAATGTCCTCATGATTGGCATTATTGAGTTTTAAAATCTGCAGCACAAACACATGCATTCCCTTCCAAAATGCAGCCTTTCAAGCCAAATTCAAAGTTTATACTTAAACTTTCCCTTTCTAGTTACAGACTGTTATTACTGCAACCCGCTGGCTCCCCGTACCTGACCTGCTAATATATTTCTGTAGTATTGCATTGTTTAAGTCAGATCTCTTTTTAAATATACATTGTTTTATTACAGTACTTGATTCACAGTGACCTCATTTGATTGTTCTAATTGCCTGCTTAGGTAATTAGGTTGATTGTTTAGAACCTAATGTTTCGTAATTGATTAGATGGTGGATATTTTGTGCATGTTCCAGCACCTTTAGTTCCTTGGGAAGTTGGCGTTCTAGGAATTGTTTGTGAAAACTCCTATTCACCTGGAACATGACCAGGTTTAGATTCTATATAACAATTTGACACACCCTGTGCAAAATAGACAGTGACTGTATTTTAATAAATAAATATCAATGACCATGTTGTCCTCAGGTTCTCAAGTTCTTTCCTCTGATAGAGTACAAATAGGATTTTTTCTAAGTCTTTGCTACTTAGCCAAGACTTAGAAAAAAAATGGGGACAGAGGTCAAAATTTGGTGATCACTTCTGATCACCAAATTATTGATCTTTGCCAATGAATGAAAAATCACTTCCTGGAAAATGATTTCCGGGAAGTGATTTTTCCGATCGGATTTCGAATTGGATACACACACCTTTTTTTTTTTTTAACCTAAAAACTATAAATTAGCAAAAAAAATTGTCTTCTCCAAGCTTCTCAATGTCCCCGGTGATATCGCTAAAGTAAACGCGGATCATTATTTGTTCAATTTCAAGGGAAACTAAGCCTATTTTAGTAGGGAATTTTGCAGAGGTACCAAAAAAAGACCGGATTTAATTTTCAGGATCAGTAAAAGTGTGCAAAAACTTGTGGGACTCTCTGTACTAACTGCTTTTCACTAAAATACCACTAAAAGGGGGAGTGGGGATAGGGGTGGGGGGTGGGTTGTGGCTTTTTTTATTTTTTCTTGTAATTGCAATTGCGCATGGATCCCATTTGAGCTAGTTGGTGGCCCCGACTCTGTTTTCACCCACCCATATCGCATACCGTTTGATTCAGGACATGTGGGAGATTGCCGTTTAGTGGTTTTTTTTTACTTGCCAAGTGGGTTTAGGTAGGATTTCAACCATTGAGTCCTATTATTTTATTTTTTCACAAAATCTCCTAAAAGCATGGAGTTCTATGAATAACAGCATCTGGAATTCTTCATGTATATACGAAAGCATGATACCATCACGTAGCTGAAGGTGTGTAGCTTCCAAAAAGATATAGTTTGTGGGGGGTATTTCCAAGTTGATTAGGCTGTTCAAATTACAGAACACTGATTTTTTTCTTGTAATTGGACTTGTGCATGCGTCCCATTTGAGCTAGTTGGTGGCCACGTCTCTGTGTGCACCCACACATATGGCATACCGTTTGATGCAGGATATGTGGGAGATTGACATTTAGTGGGTTTTTTTGCTTGTCAAAAGGGTTTAGGTAGGATTTCAACCCTTGAATCATCTTATTTTATTTTTCACAAAACCTCCTAAAAACACGGACTTCTTTGGATCAGTGGGTCTGGAATTCTTCATGTATGTATGAAAGCATGGCATCGTAATGTAGCTGAAGGTGTGTAGATTCCAAAAATATATAGTTTGTGGGGGGAATTTCCATTTTTCGAGACTGTTTCCTTAGAAAAAGGGTAGGCTGTTCAAATTACAGAGCACTTTGATTTTTTCTTGTAATTGCATTTGTGCATGCGTCCCATTTGAGCTAGTTGCTGGCCACGTCTCTGTGTGCATCCACGCATATGGCATAATGTTTAATTCAGAACATGTGGGAGATTTATATTTAGTGGGGGGGTTTATTTGTGGGGGGCATTTCCAAGTTTTGGGGCTGTTTGAAATTACAGAGCACTTTGTTTTTTTTCTTGTAATTACACTTGTGCATTTGTCCCATTTGAGCTAGTTGGTGGCCACGTCTCTGTGTGCACCCACACGTATGGCATACCGTTTGATTCAGGGCATTTGGAAGATTGATAATTGACAAGTTTTTTTTACATGACATGGAAATTTGCCATGATTATTAACTTTGAATTGTATTTTTATAAATTTTTCCTGAAAATCTGGTAAAAAAGCGAAATTTTAAATGAAACTGCGCCCACACCATTGGTGGTATGCATAAAGGAATCACACCATTGTGTAGCTGAAGGTGTGTAGATTCCAAGAATATATAGTTTGGGGGGGTATTTCTAATATAGAGGGGTGTTTAGTCTGACAAATCTGAAAAGTTGCTGTAATTGGGTTCATTGGCTCACTTTGTGGCTAGTTGATTCCATGTTTGCGTGTGTAACCATACATAGGGCACACCGTTTGATTCAGGACATTTGGGAGATTGATATTTGGTAACTTTTTTTACATTACTTGGGATTTTGGCATGATTTCTACCTTTGAGAGTGTTTTTTTTCAAATTTTTTAGAAAATCTGCTAAAACTGTGAACTTCTACGAAGAACTGCGCCCACACCATTGATGGTACGAATGAACAAACTACAGAATTTCATAGATAAAGGTGTGTGGATTCAAGAAATATATGGTTTGTGGGGGTTGTTTTGTGGGGAAAAATTGCAGACTGTTCAAATTCAGATTTGGCTGAATATTTTTGCTGTTTCTGAGCCATTGTGCATTGTTTCACTTTGTGGCTTTTGGCTTCCACGTCCACGTGTGTAACCACACATATGGCATACCGTTTGATTCAGGACATTTGGGAGATTGATATTTAGTAACTTTTTTTTAGATTCCATGAGGTTTTGGCATGATTTCTACCTTTTGAAGTTGTTTTTTGTTCACCCCCCCCGCTGGCTCCCACGTACCTGACCCACCCTGCTAATATATTTCTGTGTATTGCAATTGTTTAAGGTCAGATCTCTTTTTAAAACGTAAAAAAACATTTTTTTATAATAAACCTTGATTCCTAGTGACCTCATTTGAGTGTTCTAAGTGCAATGCTGAGTAATTAAGGTTGATGCCCCGTTTTAGAACTAAGGGTCGGAAGGGAGGATGATGGGGGATGTTTTTGGGGAGGCAGGGGCCAGCACCGGAGGGCCGGGGGAAGGGGGCGGGGCGAGGAATGGGGGTTTTTTCTTTGATTTTGACTTTTCCCCCCCTCCCCCCCCCCCCCCCCCCTTCCCCTTTTTTTTCCCGTTTTCCCTTCCCTCCTCCTCCCCCTCTCTTGCTGCTCTAACCCCCCCCCAACTTTGACTTATTTCACCTTGCTTTTGCACCCATGACCGCTAAGGCTTTTTCCTTTCTTTTTTTTTAGCACTTCTTTAGATTCCTTTTTCCCCTCCTTTTTTTTTTTTTCCTTATATCTTACTTCTTTCCCCCCCCCCTTTATAATTACTCAATTTTTTGAACCCCTACCTTCTCCATTACCCTCGTGCCCCAAAATTTTCCATACCCCCCCTGTTGCCTCAGGTTCTCAAGTTCTTTCTCTGATGAGTACAAATAGGATTTTTTCTAAGTCTTTGCTACTTAGCCAAGACTTAGAAAAAAAAAGGGGACAGAGGTCAAAATTTGGTGATCACTTCTGATCACCAAATTATTGATCTTTGCCAATGAATGAAAAATCACTTCCTGGAAAATGATTTCCGGGAAGTGATTTTTCCGATCGGATTTGAATTGGATCACACACCCTTTTTTTTTTTTAACCTAAAAACTATAAATTAGCAAAAAAAAATGTCTTCTCCAGTTCTCAATGTCCCCGGTGATATCGCTAAAGTAAACGCGGATCATTATTGTTCAATTTAAGGGAAACTAAGCCATTTTAGTAGGGAATTTTGCAGAGGTACCAAAAAAAGACCGGATTTAATTTTCAGGATCAGTAAAAGTGTGCAAAAACTTGTGGGACTCTCTTGTACTAACTGCTTTCAATAAAATACCACTAAAAGGGGGAGTGGGGATAGGGGTGGGGGGTGGTGTGGGTGTGGCTTTTTTATTTTTTCTGTAATTGCAATTGCGCATGGATCCCATTTGAGCTAGTTGTGGCCCCGACTCTGTTTCACACCACCCATATCGCATACCGTTTGATTCAGGACATGTGGGAGATTGCCGTTTAGTGGTTTTTTTTTACTTGCCAAGGGTTTAGGTAGGATTTCAACCATTGAGTCCTATTATTTTATTTTTCACAAAATCTCCTAAAAGCATGGAGTTCTATGAATAACAGCATCTGGAATTCTTCATGTATATACGAAAGCATGATACCATCACGTAGCTGAAGTGGTGTAGCTTCCAAAAGATATAGTTGTTGGGGGGTTTTCCCAGTTGATTAGGCTGTTCAATTACAGAACACTGATTTTTTTTGTAATTGGACTTGTGCATGTCGTCCCATTTGAGCTAGTTGGTGGCCACGTTCTCGTGTGCACCACACATATGGCATACCGTTTGATGCAGGATATGTGGGGATTGACATTTAGTGGGTTTTTTGCTTGTCAAAAGGTTTAGGTAGGATTTCAACCCTTGAATATCTTATTTTATTTTTCACAAAACCTCCTAAAAACACGGACTTTTTGGATCAGTGGGTGGAATTCATTCATTATGTATGATAAGCATGGCATCGTAAGTAGCTGAAGGTGTGTAGATTCAAAAATATATAGTTGTGGGGGGGGAATTTCCATTTTTCGAGACTGTTTCCTTAGAAAAAGGGTAGGGTTAAATTACAGAGCACTTTGATTTTTTCTTGTAATTGCATTGTGATGCGTCCCATTTGAGCTAGTGTCTGCCACGTCTCTGTGTGCATCCCCGCATATGGCATAATGTTTAATTCAGAACATGGGGAGATTATATTTAGTGGGGGGGTTATTTGTGGGGGGCATTCCAAGTTTTGGGGCTGTTTGAATTACAGAGCATTTGTTTTTTTTTCTTGTAATTACACTTGGCATTTGTCCCATTGAGCTAGTTGGTGGCCACGTCTCTGTGTGCACCCACACGTATGGCATACCGTTTGATCTAGGGCATTTGGAAGATTGATAATTGACAAGTTTTTTACAGACATGGAAATTTGCCATGATTATAACTTTGAATTGTATTTTAAAATTTTTCTGAAAATCTGGTAAAAAAGCGAAATTTTTAAATGAAACTGCGCCCACACCATTGGTGGTATGCATAAAGGAATCACACCATTGTGTAGCTGAAGGTGTGTAGATTCCAAGAATATTAGTTTGGGGGGGTATTTTAATATAGAGGGGTGTTTAGTCTGACAAATCTGAAAAGTTGCTGTAATTGGGTTCATTGGCTCACTGTGGCTAGTTGATTCCATGTTTGGTGTGTAACCAACATAGGGCACACCGTTTGATTCAGGACATTTGGGAGATTGATATTTGGTAAATTTTTTTACATTACTTGGATTTTGGCATGATTTCTACCTTTGAGAGTGTTTTTTTCAAATTTTTTAGAAAATCTGCCTAAAACTGTGACTTCTACGAAGAACTGCGCCCACACCATTGATGGTAAGAATGAACAAACTACAGAATTTCATAGATAAAGGTGTGTGGATTCAAGAAATATATGGTTTGTGGGGGTTGTTTTGTGGGGGGAAAATTTTTGCGTTAATAGATTGGTGAATATTTTGTGTTTCTGAGCCATTGTGCATTGTTTACTTTGTGGCTTTTGGCTTCCACGTCCACGTGTGTAACCACACATATGGCATACCGTTTGATTCAGGACATTTGGGAGATTGATATTTAGTAACTTTTTTTGATTCCCTGAGGTTTTGGCATGATTTCTACCTTTTGAAGTTGTTTTTGTTTCATTTTTTCAGACAAATGCGAACTTTACGAAGAACTGCGCCACACCATTGATGGTATGAATAAACAAACTACAGTGTTACATAGCTGAAGGTGTGTATATTTCAGGAATATATAGTTTGTGGGGGTTATTTCTAAGTTACGGGGGTGTTTTGTGGAAAAAACTGTGTAGACTGTCCAAATTTGGAGTTGGTAAATATTTTCGCTGTTTCTGAGCCAAAGTGCATGTCTCAATTTGTGGCTTTTCGCTTTCTCGTCCACGTGTGTAACCACACATATGGCATACCGTTTGATTCAGGACATTTAGGGATTGATATTTAGTAACTTTTTTTTAGATTCCATGAGGTTTTGGCATGATTTCTACCTTTTGAAGTTGTTTTTTGTTCTTTTTTTCAGACAAATGCGAACTTACGAAGAACTGCGCCCACACCATTGATGGTGAATGAACAAACTACAGTGGTTACATAGCTGAAGGTGTGATATTTCAGGAATATATAGTTTGTGGGGGTTATTTCTAAGTTACGGGGGTGTTTTGTGAAAAAACTGTTAGACTGTCCAAAATTGGAGTGAGTTGGCTAAATATTTTCGCTGTTTCTGAGCCAACGTGCATTGTCTAACTTTGTGGCTTTTCGCTTTCTCGTCCACGTGTGTAACCACACATATGGCATACCGTTTGATTCAGGACATTTGGGAGATTGATATTTGGTAACTTTTTTTTACATTCCATGGGGTTTTGGCATGATTTCTACCTTTTTGAATGTTGTTTGATATTAATTTTTTTGGAAAATCTGGTAAAAGTGCAAACTTCTACGAAGAACTGCGCCCACACCATTGATGGTATGAATGAACGAACTACAGCGGTACATAACTGAAGGTGTGTAGATTTCAGGAATATAGAGTTTGTGGGGGGTATTTCTGAGTTGGGGGGGCGTTTTGTGGAAAAACTGCAGACTGTTCAAATACAAAACTGGCTAATTTTTTTTTGCTGCTACTGACATTTGGCACTGGTCACGCTCTGGGTTAGTTGGTAGCCATGTCTCTAGGTACACCCATGAATGTGGCATAACGTTTTATTCGGGAGGGGTTAGGCTTTCATATTTGAGATGCGTTTGAACTTTCCTCCACAGTTTTTAGCTGAAATTCGCATTTGATTTTGTCTCTGATTTTACAGTTGAGGAAAAAAAGGAAAATGTGAGAAAATAACTTACAATTTGACGAAGAGCTGCGTCCGGGTATCTGCATTTTGATTGAAACTAACCTCACTCGGAAAATCCTGCGGGTGTGTAGTTTCTAAAAATATCTCACTTGTGGGGTTATTTTAGTTAATTTGGTAGATATTCTATGTTAACTGTCAGTAGTGGTTATACATTTCAATTTGGTGTAATATTCTTGAAGGTGCAGTTTTAGTTTGGGGGGGTCTCCTGTACAGGAAAAGTCGGGTACCTACATATATCTGGTATCGTTGTACTCGGGAGTATCAGAGCTTTTAGAAACAGTTAGATTTTTGTGTGTAACCTTAAGATAACTATAAGTAAAAATGGGAAAAATCCATGAAAATTTGCAAAATTGCATTTTTTTTACATATTTTACCCATAATTCCAGTAAAATTTCTAGAAAAGTTACAAAATTCTGTTACCATGTTAAAGTACACTTTGTGCTGAAAAAAATAATGTATAATATTCCTGATTTACTGCAAGGTTTCGTACTGTAAAATTAGTCTAAAGCGATTAAGGGCAAAATCCTAAAAATTCTTCTGGCAGTTAACACAAAAAAATGAAATTCTCCTGGCAGTGAAAGGGTTAAATTCTTAAATGGCTCGAATTATAGACACGATGCAGCAGCAAAAGGGAGACGGAGGTGGGGGGGGGAGAGCTCTACTGAGCATGCCACAAATCTTTCAGAGGAGCAGGAGGAGGCAGAAATAGATTACACACAGAGAGGCTTCTTACTCTTTCCAGTTTCCTGGAATTTAATTAGGCCCTGCAGGACAACCATATGCAGCAGAAGAGAAAGGTAGGGATCTTTTAACACTACACAGTGGGCTCAACAGTGGGGCAAATTTTACTTGGGGGTGGACATGCCCTTTAACACCAGGTGAATTATTTGCTCATTTTCAAACATCTGGAGGGCTGCAAGTTTGACATCCCTGATCTACACAATAAGTGCAAGTAATATTGTTATTGGTATCCATTTGATTACTGGCCTATCTCTGTCTATCAGACATGGCTCATTTTGTAATGATAAGGTCATGGATAAGGTCACTGATATTGCATCAGCATTTCCATCTTATCCTTTGCTTGTGTTTAATACCTGGTATTTTGTGGAATTAAAGTCACATTTTTCCTATTCAATTTTATTGTATCGCTTGCATCAATAAATGGCAAGTCCACCCTCAAAATAAAAAACTGGTGACCCAACTGCTATTTTCCCCAGTTTATTGCATGCATTTGTAACCAGATATTTAATGATAAGTTAAATTCCTATCTGGCAAAGGTAATTGCCTCCTTCCTCTGTTTAATGAACTTTTTATAAGCATGAGCATGTGCAGTAGAGACAGTAGGTGAAACAGCAGTCAATCATTGGTTGTGATGTTACTGCATGGAGGGAGGAGCCAGCTTACTCTGCCAGAATGAGGACAATAATTATCCATAAATATCTGGTTAGTAATACATCTAATAAAGTGAAACATATATCCGTTGGGGTTGAGGGCAGGTAACTGACAATTGACTAGTTTTTTGTTTTAAGGGTGGACATGACCTTTTCATACATTTTTCAACATCAGCGCTCTACTGTCTGTGCATTATCTTGGTAGTCCTTAAACTTTTATTGTACTTAACCAGAGGTATACAACCTGTGCCCCCCCCCCCCCCAAATGTGCAGCAAGGGATTGGGAATTCTGGGAATTGTAGTTTTCAAACATCGTTGCTGGCCATGGTTTGGGCATCCCTGTATTAAATGGGAAATCTGTCCTTGCTCCTCTGCCTGAACAAAAAAAACACCTAATACACCAAAGCTGGTGAACCAGTTTCTAACTTGATATTTAACCCTTGACCACAAAAATTCTAAAACCCCATATTTTAAGACTCAATAAGTTGCTTGTGATGCCAATTATACACCAAATAGACAGAAGTATGTTTACAGGCATGTGCTGCAAATTACTTCATTCTACAGGGTTAAAGGTTGGAATAGGAACCAGAAGCCTTCTTCTTACAACGCTCAGTTACAAGGGCAATCAATGGCAGAGTGTAAGTGTAGTCAGGTAATGTACATTATACTTATTGCAGTAAACCTGTCTGTAGTTCTGACTCTTTATTTAGAGCTATAAGTACTGTACATACGGTAACAAGTATCTGGTGCATGAAGAATCTCACATTAATATCAACTGTTCTACTTCTTATACAGTTTGTAGGGGGG
The DNA here is from genome assembly GCA_019447015.1 of Hymenochirus boettgeri. Lineage (NCBI taxonomy): Eukaryota > Metazoa > Chordata > Amphibia > Anura > Pipidae > Hymenochirus > Hymenochirus boettgeri. The sequence continues at coordinate 50,789,422 of CM033469.1, read as the reverse complement.
TCAGCATGTTATTCTATTAATGGTGTGGGGAAATAGATTACACGACACAGTATGTCCTTGTTTCAAAGGTCCTGGTACAGAATTTCTGGGAATAAGTGAGAAACAACTTTATCAACTCTGTGGACTGATTTAAAAGTTCTGCATTAGTTTATTGCAGTCCTAATAGTAACATTCATATCATCATACTGGGAGATTTGTCTGACCAGAGTATTCCGTGTAAGGTTATTAGATCGCTTTGGGGGGGGAGACAGGATTCCCCAATACAGTGTTTGTATATAGTTACTTTGAAGAGACTACCTGTGAATGTTGTTTGCCATTTAACACACTGGCTGGCTTTAACATTAAGGAAGTGTATGGGTACGCCACTACATGCGCTGTGCAATTTTAAACTGGGAACAGTCATTTTTTTTTTGCTTACACACTGAAAACCAATAAGCCACAAGTAACAGCCTGGGAGTAGCAATTTGTCAGTCAGAGAAAACTGGAAATACAGGTTGGAGACTTACACAACCGAACTGTGATCATTTCCTTAAGGGTAAGTGGATTTGTTGTCTTTGTTAAAATAAAGACTCTACTGAAAGAATATTTTTCTTTGCTTTCATTGAGGTTCACATTTAGTTATGGTAGTGACAATGGTACTTTCAACAATGTATCTTGCACAATTTATATACATTAGCTTTCTGAAATTACATGGGGCATGTTCTTTAACCAGCCTGCCAATGATGTACTAATAATATGTAAATGTAATATTAACTATTTGGGGCAGCTATTCAGCACCCAGGACTCAGGAAATGTACCTGTGTTCCTGCCATAGATGACTGCACTACATCCCGTGTGCTTAATTGCTGTCTTATTGTACCCTCAAAGTTATAGGCTAATATTATTAAAAAAATGTCAATTATTTTAATCAATCAAAAAATCGTATCTTACTCATGAATCAATAATTAGTACCATAAATTCCGCATAAGTCACACAAATGACATTGGTACTAATTATTGATTATCGATTCATGTGTAATATATGTTCTAGATTATATGAACTTGTGTTTAGCTATTTGCATTCTGAATTGAATCTTTCATTGTGATAAAAATGTGATTTGTATGCAGAGATAATCCAGTGTGTTTGACTGCTTATTTAAATGGTGAGGGTTAGAGGGCCTATGACTGCAACAGAAAACAGAATGTGGAATGTCAAACAAATGTTTGACTTGTGTCATGCTCTGAAACGTAGGGGAATATTTTCTTACAATTGTAATTACATTAAAGATGTTGAAGGCAACGATGTTAAAGGAACGATAACTGCAAGTCAATAACTGGGTGAGTGTACAGCTGAAGCAAGGTCTGTTAAGCCTGTATACACACTAGAAAACGATTTCAGCTGACATTCTAGTGTGTGTGTTAACATTATTTAGCAATCCAGCCTGTCAGATCACTAAACAATGTCAGGGAGTGAAGGGCATTGTATTCTGCAGGAAATCTCCACATCAATTCTCTATCCTCAGTAGAGGCTGCTCAAAAAGTGGAAAAACTTTTAGGCAAAGCAAAAATCAGGCCAGGCTGAAAATTCCCCCCCGGCCCCATCTTTAAGCTAGGTACACACAGTACCGATAAAGCCCAATACTGTCTCCTCTCCCTGCATTGTCCTTGTATTTGCTGGAGGGGAAAGGTTGTGAAAATTTGGGGTGGGTTGTGGATAGGGACGTTTTTAGGCATAGGCCACCTAGGCAAAGTGCTAGAGCACCCAGTGTTCTCCCTAGCATTTCCCTGTCAGATTCTACTTGCTGTGTTAGATCTGCTCTACTTGTTCTGCTGTAATTTGTAACATTGTAGTGACCTGAAGAAGCCTGACGTCACAGGTGAAACATGCGTCGGTCTGTTTGGTCCGTTGCCCCAGTGTTTAGGTGGATGGTTTGACATGCCGACGATATGGGACTATCGATGGTTCGGAGGAGGACAATCAGCCAACTATTGATGTGATGTGTGAGCAGTGTAAGGAAAGAGAGTTGCAGTTGGAGTCTTCTGATTTCCTTAGGGACACGTGAGTGGGTTCGTGCAAGACCGGTCTTGCCCTATGGCTAAGGGCATGTGATTTGGTTATAATGGAAATTGCGGGAACGCAAAAATCTCCCTGATTTCAGTAACACATGCGTTCACCATTTTTGGTGCATAAACGCATGCTTATCTGGCTGTTTGGATTTTAGCCTCCATTCCTACTCAAATTTATCATATTTATTGGAATATAAAAGGAACTTTACTTTGTGTATCAACATTTTGGAAGTGCACAGAGGAATATTACCCACCTATATACCTGTTTACTGTTCTATTTTAGGGTATATCGGGGACGCCCGACTAGTACTCGTTTATTGTGGTTTGATCTATTTTATTGTTAGCACTTATGCACTTTGTTGTTGCACTGGTAGTGTGACTTGGTGATTACATTATTTCTGCACAAATTGAAAAGCATCGTATTAACTTGGCTACAAGTGTGTGAGTGCTTATATGGTACTTGGGGCTATCCCCATTAGTTATATGATTTTCAGTCTTTATTTAAACATAGAATACTTTTGAATCTAAGGTCATATCTCTAGTCAAATAATAACTGACAGCATTCCTGAAATAACCCTTCCTATCTTCTGTTTAAAATGGAAACGTCTTTATTTCATAAGGTGCTATACACATGGCTCTTATTACACAAACCTTGTTGGTCGGTAAGGAGTGGGGGCCAAAAACCACCAACCAAGATGCTGATGAACTGCCAACATCAGCATTGCAGTCGTCAGGACTGATTAAAATTGCCATTGGTTGCTATGGACTCCCTGGCACGTGTATGGGCACATGGACAGCAAATCTCCACACAGAATATGGGAGTTCAGTTGGGTCCATGTATGTAGTTACCACTGAATTCTGAATCTGTTTGCATACATGCAATTAAATGTAAAAGCACTGCTCTTTTCTTCCCTTCAGTTATAGTGGAGAGGGGGAGGAGGGTTTTTACATTTATAGTGTAAAGAGCTCAGTTATAGCTTAGTAGGAGGCAAGATACAGTACACATCAAGTATTAATAATTATGCAAACTCTATTATTATTCCCAGGATACTGTTCCTTTTCAGGAATATCTACAGTGCACACACTTATGTGCAGCTTATCAGTGAAATGCTAAAAAAAGGACTTAAAGGGCAACTATAGTTAAAAAAAAAAACTTTTTCTATATACAATGTACAGATCACTTAGCATAACCTGCCTTACTTTCATCTTGCTGCGTGGCTTTATTTCTTCACACTGGCAGAAATTTGTACCATACTGTGCGCTTCCCCTCTCGGCCTAGTCCCCCACAAGCAATAAATGGCTGTATGCAAAGTCAAGACATGCTACATGCTGTAATGAGAGACCTTCACAAACACATAAACAATAAAGTTTCTTTATCCTATACATTTCATAGATTGCACTGTGTGTCTTGTTTGGTATATATACTGTATTACTGTATTAATATATACTGTATTATTATATATACTTTATTACTGTATTATATATACTGTATTATTATATATACTGTATTACTGTATTATTATATCTAAAGTATTATTATATATACTGTATTATTTTATATATTGTATTACAGTATTATTATATATACTGTATTATATATACTGTATTATTATATATACTGTATTACTGTATTATATATACTGCATTATATATACTGCATTACTGTATTATATATACTGCATTACAGTATTATCAGTATTATAATATAAACTGTATTACTGTATTATATATACTGTATTACTGTATTATTATATACTGTATTACTGTATTATTATATACTGTATTACTGTATTATTATATATATATATATATATATATATATATATATATACTGTATTATTATATATACTGTATTATTATATATACTGCATTACTGTATTATTATATATACTGCATTACTGTATTATTATAAATACTGTATTATATATAATGTATTACTTTTTTATATTTACTGTATTATTATATATGCTGTATTACTGTATTATATTTACTGTATTATATATACTGTATTACTGTATTATTATATATACTGTATTACTGTATTATATATATATACTGTATTACTGTATTATATATATTGCATTACTGTATTATTATATATACTGCATTACTGTATTATTATATATACTGCATTACTGTATTATATATACTGCATTACAGTATTATATATACTGTATTACTGTATTATTATATATACTTTATTATAATATATACTGTATTGCTGTATTATATTATATATATACTGTATTATTTATACTGGATTATTATATATACTGTATCACTGTATTATATATACTGTATTACTATATATACTGTATTACTGTATTACTATATATACTGTATTACTGTATTATTATATATACTGTATTACTTGTACTGTATTACTGTATTATTTATACTGTATTACTGTATTATATAAACTGTATTATTATATATACTGTATTATTATATATACTGTATTACTGTATTATTATATATACTGTATTACTGTATTATTATATATACTGTATTACTGTATTATTATATATACTGTATTATATATACTGTATTATTAGATATACTGTATTACTGTATTATTATATCTTCTGTATTTTATATACTGTATTACTATATATACTGTAATACTGTATTATTATATATACTGTATTATTATATATATCTGCTGTATTCAATTAGATCAACTGGACTTGAAATGTAGTTCTTGAAGACGTTTCGCAAGTCATCCGACTGGCTTTCTCAATTCAGAATGACTTGTACAAGAATGTACAAGAAGTACAAAACGTCTTCAAGAACTACATTTCAAGTCCAGTTGATCTAATTGAATACAACAGATATACCATGACCTGGATGAATGAGAACCTTCACAAGCACATTATTATATATACTGTATTATTATATATACTGTATTACTGAATTATATATACTGTATTATTATATATACTGTATTACTGTATTATATATACTGTATTACTGTATTATATATACTGCATTACTGTATTATTATATATACTGTATTACATATACTGCATTACTGTATTATATATACCGCATTACAGTATTATCAGTATTATTATATATACTGTATTACTGTATTATTATATACTGTATTACTGTATTATTATATATACTGTATTAGTATATATACTATATAACTGTATTATTATATATATATATATACTGTATTATTATATATACTGTATTATTATATATACTGTATTACTGTATTATATATACTGTATTATTATATATACTGTATTACTGTATTATTATATACTGTATTACTGTATTATTATATATACTGTATTACTGTATTATTATATATACTGTATTACTATATTATTATATATACTGTATTACTGTATTATTTATACTGTATCACTGTATTATTATAAATACTGTATTACTGTATTATATATACTGTATTACTGTATTATTATATATACTACATTACTGTATTATATATACTGCATTACAGTATTATATATACTGTATTATTATATACTAGACATTAAGCCCGCTACAATAACAGGCGCTAGAAGCACAGAGTACCCAAGGCCATAGTCCTCCTCTATGTCCCAAGGCCAGAGTACCCTCTTAGTGTCCCAAGGCCAGAGTCCCCCTTCTGTCCAAGGCCAGGGGCCCCCTGTCCCAAATCCAGAGGCCCCCCTCTGTCCCAAATCCAGCCCCCCTCCCTTTGTCCCAAATCCAGGGCTCCACCTCTGTACCAAATCCATTCTGTATGCGCAGAAGCAAGAAGCCACACACGGATTCACTGACGCACATTAGGGCTTTTATTATATAGGATGATACTGTATTACTGTATTATTATATATACTGTATTACTGTATTATTACATATACTGTATTATCATATATACTGTATTACTGTATTATATATACTGCATTACAGTTTAAGGCACATGGTTATGTCCATCTGAGTCACTGGTCTTGTATGCGTATGAGATTTTTTTGGGGGAGGAGCTGTTTTATAGTGAGTTATGCTCATTTGACTATGTGTGGCACATGGTTTATATAGTGTGGGTGAGGGAGTGTGATATACAGTACTGCATGGGAGCTTTGGATTGTGTTGGTGTGTGCCTTTGAGTGTCAGATGAGATGTAGCAGCTCCTACAAATTGCAGCATTTTCAAATACTTATATCTCGGAGACTAGGAAGAATTTTAAGAAACTACCCCGGGGGTTTAAAAGACTTATAGGATATATTGGAGTGAATTTAAAAAATGTTTTTTTACTCACTATAATGGCCCTTTAAAATGCTCCTGACCAAAATATGGGACAGCTTTTTGCAATCTACATACATATATACAAGTTATGAGATGTTAAAGGAAATGTCCAGCTTAAAAATAAGTTTCTTTTAAAATGATTATTACCCCCCAAAACCTCACTTTAGCACGGTTCCTAGAATTCAAACATCCCCCAGAACTTACTTACCTGACCCGGACCCTCGCCGTTTCTACTCCGCGGCTGGTGCTGACAGCCACTCCACTCCTGGTTGCGGTTGTCAGTTAAGGCACGACATGACGTCACGCCCAATCGCCTGACAGCCGCGACCAGGAAGTGAAGCGTCTGTCAGCTGCTGTTTTTGCTCGCAACAAGCTCAAAACAGGAACAGGGGGGCATGGAATAAACGGCAAGGGACCAGGTCAGGTAAGTAAGTTCTGGGGGATCTTTGAATTCTAGGAACCTTACGAAAGTGAGGTTTGGGGGGGTAATAATCATTTTAAAATAAACTTATTTTTAAGCTGGACTTGGCATATCCACCCTTAAAACAAAAAACTGGTTATTTGTCCATTATCTGCCTGAAACCCTAACTACTATTTTTCCCAGATTGTTACTTACATTTGTAACCAGATATTTAATGATACTTCTAGCAAAAGTATCTGCCTCTTTCCTCTGCATTCACAATTTTTGGTGCGTTAATGCATGCGTTTCCATAACGCAAAACGACAAAAACACATTCACAAAATGCACGTGCAAACACAAAACGCACAAGAATTGCGCACAAAATCGCATGAGATAATGCTCGCGATTTTGTGTGCGATTCCTGTGCGTTGCAGTTTGGCCTCAGCCTAAGAGCTTTTGAGCATGTGCAGACTGACCAGTTTTTCATTTTAAGGGTGAACATGTCCTTTAAGTCCATAATTAAAAAAACCTTCCATAGCCTTGCTTCTTGTGAGGATGTATGACTGACATCCTGGTACAAACTATAATTACGGATATAAACGTGAGGAAGAGTTTGTTAATCCCTGAACTGTATATTGTATGAGTATTTTAAAATACCAATAGAAATGTATTTCTTTATTCTACATTTTATATTTGGCCCTTTTTTTTAATAAGAATACGTGACCTCATCAAATGTCATGGAAGCCAAATGTGTTATGGTGAGTCATGAATCCAACATACATTTAAAGATCATTACACATTTTCTGAAGATCACTTTTTTAAACCCTCGTAGGTGATCCATCAATGACAGACTATGGTCACTTTGTCAGCAGACAGAGTAATGATTTTCTGATACAGTGAGCACGTATGTGTCACTTCCTTTTGGCAGCCAATAAGTTTACCAACACCTTTTGCTTTGAGTAATGGAAAATAAATTCTAACCTGCCCAGTCCCTAAAATGATCAATTTCTATGGAAAGTTCTGACAGCTGCATTAAACCCTGTTTAAAGCAATTGGAAACTCTATAATCACCTTTTAGAGTGTATATACATTAATAGGGCAGTGCATCAAAGGGGAAACGCTCTTGCTGTAGAGATACGGTCATACCAATCTATGTTACAACTGTTAGCACTCCTTCGTTGCAGCATGTGTGACCAATGCAGTAAACCATGCAGTCGCCACAAGTGATGTTCTAGCCAATAGTGGCAAACTATTTTGTCACTTTTTAATGCCAGCTAATAGGCTCTCTATTGTTCCCTAGCCTTGCAAACTTAAATGTGGGATTTTTAAAAAGGCCCATTAAATAACCAAAACCCCTTCCTTCACACTGTTAGTACAGTAGTTTTATATCAGTGTTACTTATGGTATTTTAATGGGGTAGTTAGAGGAATCTTATGTTAATCCTTGATGAGTTTAATAGAAATTGCAGTTTGCACTTATTATAACTTATTATAAAGTTAGATTTGGAGATGGTTATTATTTTATTAATAAACAAGTTAACACTGACTTAAATAAGAACTAAACCCAAATTTTTACAATCCAGAATCTGAACATGTCCCCTTTAAAAACACCAATAAACTGTAAAATAGCAATACAGTAAATGACTGGCCTCATTAGCTTGATACACACAGTAACGATAAAGCCCCGATACCGACGGGGCTTTATCGTTACTGTGGGTACCTTAGTTTCTCGAATGAGCGCCTATACAGGAGTCTAGTGCAGCCGATGGAAACACACAGTCCCAAGCGTTCTCCCTATGATGCTCGGGACTGTGTGTATGCAGATCTTACAGATCCAGTCTGTCATCTTTCACTGATCTGTACTGTAACAACCAACTGTAACAAGTTCCTTAGGACTGAGCATGTGTTAAGAACATAATGGTCAGTGACCACACTGATGCAATAATGGAACACTGGGAAATAAGACAAACCTTATGTTAGAAAGTTTAATTTCTCAACAACCAAATTAAAATGAAATACTGCTATGATGTCAAGGAGATCTGCCTTATAATTCCATGTTGTTCTGAGGCTTTAGTTGTCCTTTAAACCTCAGGAAGAAGAATCTTCATACATTAGAGCAACATTAGAAACACACAAGGATTCTGATAGAAAGTATAAAATTTCCAGATGTTTTAAAACTGCAATTCCCAGAATGCCATCTCGAACAGACTTGTTATTTTCTGAACACGTGTCATTAACTATGTACAGCTCTTATTCCATTCATTATGCTGTGTAAATCACATTGCTGCGACTATAAATTTGTTTTCTTTGATATGAACATTGACCTCTATTTGTACATAAATTGCCCTTTAACACGTGTCATAAAGGGAGACACTATCAAACAATTCCCTGATAATGGGAATCATAAATAATGAAGCTATAAACCTTGCAAGTTAATTAAAAAGGGGAACAGCATCAAAAATAATTTCCCCGTTCCACAGATTTGTTACATTGTATATTTCACATGTTAGGACTTATTTAATAAAAGGTGAAGAAGCTCTTAATATGCAACAAATCAGTGTATTTTATGGGAAGGTATAGACGTGCTGGGTCGGATCACTATCAATACACGACCGAACACCCATACATGAACATATGATTGGTTTGGCACAGGCAAAAAAAATATTATTATAGGGTATCTATAATATATCTACTCAGCCACTTCAGTCAACAATTATCTAGAATGCTGTCTGCCACCTATCTATGCAGCCATCATCTTTCTAAATCCTCCCCGGTATTTCCAAGTATTTTTGCTGGTCTATTCTATCAGGCAGTGAGTCTACGCAGGTCTATGATAATAGCATAGTCCGGCATATGAAATTTCACAGAATTAAAGGGGAATTAATGGCTACATAAGGTTTGAAAATCTTCCAGACAACTAGAATGAGCTGTGCTATGAACTTGATATAGTCTGAGAGGGTCTAGGAAATGTCCTGCAGTATTTTGGCAGGTTGGAGTAGCGAGTTTACACAGTTTGTCTTTATCTTCTATATATATATATAAAAGTCAATGTATGTATGTTTGTATGTTCCAGAAAAACTTCTAAACGGCTGAGACAATTTTCATGAGAATTGGTACACTTATGTATAAGGACCTGGAAATAAGCATAGCCTACTTTACAGCTTTTAAAAATACCTTTGTAACCCCTTTTTTGGACATTTTTTATGTTAATTAACCAGTGTGCTGCCATCTGGTGGTGAATCAAGTTAATCGCACAACTTTCAAATATCAGATTGTTCAGGGCAGTTGCTTCATTTTGTTCTTTTGTTGCTGTGATAGGAGGATAGAGCTGTCAATCATGAGGAGCAGCAGACAAGGTGATGTAACAATGTCACGTGACTACACACTCAGTCTCCTCCTCTCACTTGTGGTTCACCCAAAGTCAAGATTGAGGGTTCAGAGAAGGCAGCTAAGGAAATGTGTAGTTTTACTTAAGGAAAGACAATGACAGCTGGGAATGGGATGATGCTGACACACTGCAACACAAATGCACTGTAAGAGGTTCATTTTACTTCACACCTTGTGTCTCTTTTTTCCACAAACTCCTGAAACCTCAGTATTAAAGGCCACATACACCCTCTTTTCACTAACCTTTTCAATGTGTCATTTTTGCAAGAAAATTGTGTTTTCTGGGGGACATAATGTGTCAATAAGGATCGATTGCAGTAAAAAATAAATTAATGCAAGATGTACCCCATTGTAAAAGGGGAAGCTGATGCGATGCACTCTAAAAGGGGAATTGATGCGATACATGCTAAAGGGGAAGTTGATGCAATACGTGCTAAAGGGGGAGTTGATGCAATACGTGCAAAAGGGGGAAATGATGCAATACACGCTAAAAGGGGGAGTTGATGCAATACACACGCTAAAAGGGGAAGTTGATGCGATACGCGCTAAAGTGGAAATTGATGCTGTACTCACTAAAGGGGAAGTTGATGCAATACACGCTAAAGAGGAAATTGAGGCAATACACACTAAAGAGGAAGTTGGTGCGATATGCCTTAAAGAGGAAGTTGGTGGGATATGCCTTTAAGAGGAAGTTGGTGTGATATGTGTCAAAAGGAAAGTTGGTGTGATACATGTTAAAGGGGTAGTTGATGCAAAATGCATTAAAGGGGCAGTTACTGTGATACGCCTTAAAGTGAAAGTTGGTGTGATAAGCCTTAAAGGGGTAGTTGATGTAATATGCATTAAAGGGGAAGTTAATGTGATACGCTTCTAAGTGTATCATATCATCTTCCCCTTTAACTTTTAATTTATTTTTAAGCGAAAATACCAAAACATTTTGCCCCCAAATTTGGAGATTTTGTAATATCCCCTTATTGCACAAAAAATAACCCACAAATTTCATGAGGTAAGTTAATTGGGGATGAGATCTGCCCTAGAATCCTGCATTGTGTCGGGCACCACGAAGTTTACTTGCAGTAAACTTTGTGTCGGGCACCACGAAGTTTATTTGCAGTAAACTTTGGATGAATTTCATAACCCACCTCAACCACATGCTTTTCTCTTGATACTTCAAGGAAATTGCAGCTGCCCAGTCACCACTAGTGTATTAATATTGCAAGTGCACTAGTATTACAAACAGCTGGCATTTAAACAATGCAGTCCTCAGAATGAAAATGAGCTTTATGGAGAACTGCAATCTCAATATTAATAAATAAAAGTATAGTTCTCTCCATAAATAACCCTGTTTGTGTTTGCAGTACATAGGATTTATCCCCTGTCTTTATTTTACTTTGTACTGCACAAAACACAGGACTTCTCAGGACTTTATTGAAATGATTTCACTATTTTAAAGTTCACAGATAACTTTCCTACAAATGGATATTTTTCAAATGTCAGGAAAATAGATTTTTTATATATATTTTAGTTCAAAGCAAGACTTTTCCTTTTGAAATACCAAATCGAAAAATTCCCCTGGGGGATTTGCAAAGGCGATGTTTTTAGAAAGAGCTTCAATATTAAAATGACAAGTCAATGTATTTCTACGATATTTCTTTCTTTTACTGCTGGGGATGGTGAAAGTAATAGCAGTCTTTCACTTGTTGTTCCATAAATAAGTAATGGCTAAACAAGTATAAATTAACAATAATAGGGACATTACATTTATATAGGCTTTCAGGAAATAGCAATAATTTAGTCTACATGCAGGCATAGATGATACACTGTACATGGAGATAGATTGCTGTGCCTGCAGCCATACACCACACTGGAAGTTGTAAAAGTTTAATCTGCAGCAACCAATCTGATGTTATTTAACCAGCAAAAAAGCTAGCATGAGCATCTGATTGGCTCCTGCAAATTAATAGCACAGACAAACTTTAGCACACCCTATCGCTTCAGCCTCATCTTTAAATGCTAATCACAATTTGTGTTAAAACTTACAACCATTAATCTTGGGTGTGAAAGCTATTGCAAAATATCAGCTCAGGTTAGTATCAATAAGAGTTTCAATGAGTACATATAAATTGTCTTTTTACAGGTTGTAAAGCTTTCTTTGTGTTTGGTGTGTTTTTATCCACTAAGGTCTAGGCCACACCAAGTTTTAACGCGCAATCTGATTGTTCAGCCAATGGGAAGACATGCCTCTTTGCAGTGCATGCCATTGGCTGCATTGTAATCTGTCCGTTAAAGGAGAAGAAAAAAGGAGCAGAGTGCCATGGGAGTACCCAGAGGTGAGATTTAGGTCCTCACCCTGCGTACTATGCATCCATGGAGGAAGAGGAGCGAGAAGGAGGAGAGTATAATAAGTATAATAATAAATATAATTATTACTGTATATTGAACATTAATAATATTTAGAATGTACGATTAATTAAATACAGATTTTATCTAAACATGTATTAAAAATTCCCACTAAAGATGTAATAAAAATAAATTTGTAATAATGATATTTCTATCACAGCAAGAAGAAAGTCATATAATGGAAGATCATATTGACAGTGGCAAGGTAAGTAATAAATTGGACTAATTACTGCAATAGCAATAGATATATAGAATGAAATAACATGAAGTGGTTACTGCATTTCTACAATGTTACTGTATTCTACAATATTACTGCATTGCAGGAGTATTGAAGGTAAGACTAGTTTCCACAGCACCTCAATTTAATTTACAATTATTAATTTTAATTATAGACCTTAAAATCACCTCCTAAACCTAAACCACTAGGTCCTCCCCGGTGGGTACAAACTTTATCTCCAGATACGCTTACCTATACTTTCCCTTACTGCTCCAGTCTTAATTCTGCCCCACGGATGGTGAGTGATGCACTTCCTATCAGATTGCATCTTCCCATTGGCCAGATTGCGGACAGCTGTGAGATACAAACGTAGACTGGAGCAGCAAGAGAAAACCTGGAGATACAAACTGTACCTGGGGTAAGAACTTACAGGGTTATTCAATAAAAGTTCTTATCGTTTAAAATGGTGCTAATTTTGCCCCAACCAATCAGATCTTATGTAACATTTGAAAGCTAACATCTGATTGGTTGGGGCAAAATTAGCACCATTTTAAATGATAAAAACTTTTATTGAATCTCCCTGTTAGTTCTTGGTTCTACTTGTGAGATTTGAGTGAGTTTTGCAGGCATCCGATTCGCACTGCCAATTCAATGCTATCTGAGTGATCCCATTATGTGCACAGAGCTCTGTGTACAACTTTTTTGTGCGTATCGCACGTGTTTCAATAACACGTATGTGTACAGGATCGCAGCACACATAGCATATCCTGTGGCTTCCTGTTTTCCCAATGTGAGGAGATTGATGGTGGAAAGTATGATGAAGAGGCAAATAATGAGATGGATTCTCAGCAAAGTATCAAATCTTAATACCCCTAAAACTAAAATTTAATCCTATACTGCCCCACTGTGTAGTTTAAAAAATCCTTACCTTACATCTCTGCTCCTTATAGTCCTGCTGCAGTGCCAGTCCAAAGTCCAGGAAACTGAAGAGTAGTGGCTGTCTTCCTGTCCAGAAGAACTGCCTTCTGTCTTGCCTCTGGGTGGGATGGTGACATGTGCAGAGGAGCCCCCTCTTCCCCCCCCCCTCCGTCCGGATCCATCCTCTACAGCCGTTGCACCTAGTGTGAATGCCATATGATAGATCCCCCCTGCCCACCCCTAAATGCCGATTTATTTTCTTAAAAAACCCCATCCGAACATTACTTACAGATCTTCATTCCTGCGGTGTCTCCATTGACGACAGCCTCGTCTGTGATTGGCTGCCTCTCAGCTAATCACAGATGCGGCTGCCAGTCCGGCCCCTGCTTGCTAGCAAGGAGGCAGAAAAGAACGCAGTGGAAGAGAAGGGGCTGTAATCAGCGATTGGATTTTTTTTAAAGGAATATCACAGCGGTTGGGGGTGGGCAGGGGGGATCTATCATATGGCAAAACTTAAATTTTAGGGTGGACATACACTTTAAGATGAAGTTCAGTGCAAATACATATGTTTTCGAGAAAATGTTTATATTCCACTAACTAATTTCTCTGTGTATAAATAATGCTTTTCAAACGCTCAGTAGATCACCATATGACCCACCCAATAGCCAATGAGGTAACAAGGATGATTATAAAATTCCAAGTAAATGAGCATCCTAAAAAGAAGAAGGATTATTAAGAACCTGAAATGACAGCTTTCGTACTACTTATTTAATATAAATAACTAAGGTTTTACTAAGGTGGAAGTTGGTGTCCAACTTGCCCTTATTTCATGCCATATTACTTTATTTTTCTGATACCAGTTTCTTCTTGCAGAGGATATCATGGCAGCTTGTTTTGGCTGCTCTTGTTGGAGCCCTTGGTTGCTCTTTCCTTTATGGATACAATCTATCAGTGGTGAATGCGCCTTCTTCAGTAAGTATGAATTATAATACATTATTTATACCATAACATTTATATGCATTATAGCATAATGTGTTGTACAGTATCCCAAAACCAGGTTTTATTTTTTTGACTGCTACAGGAAGAACCTGGCAACTGGTATGAACCGCACTAATGTTGTAAACTGCAATTGTTTAGTGATCCTGCAAGATGGATTTCTTAACAGTATTAAATGATACCCATGCAGCGACTAGATTGTTGGCCAAAATGACCATTTGGGGTGGACTTTCATTTAGTGTTTCTATGAGATTTAATGTCTGTATCAACTGAGACTTTAGAGTTTGATTTGGAAAATCTCTGCTACTAGCTGGCACTGTTTTCTAGTTTTCCACATATTCAATTTACATTTAAAGCACTGAAGAGCTTACAATCAAACCACTTTATCTCTGACACAACCAATGAGTAGGTCTTTATTATTGCTGAGGAAACCCCCACAAGGACAGGGATAACATACAAACTCCTTGCAGATTTGGCAGTGGGAGGAATTGAACCCAGGATCACAAGCTACCATGCTGCCCATATGAGTGTTGAGGTGGCCCAGAATGAACACCTACTGAACCCCATCTTTGCCTATTCTCTGTTGTCTGGCTAATGCAGGAGGCGAGACATATGGAATATCAGTTATATATTGGCTGGGACATAACATTTTTGCATGAAATGCTTTGCAAAAATGTTTTTCTGTCAACGTTGAACTAAAGTGTAAATATGATTGCAGGTGTCCGGTCTATAAATATAAAGCTGCACATTGCTCCCTTGCTCACCTTCCATAGTGCTGTATTTGATTTTAAACCCCATTCCTTCTCTCTCTATGTACTGGTAGTGGTACCCTGACACCCAGGATATACAAGTGGTGTGTGCCCCCTGACCAGGCTGCCAATTCACTTCACCTCCCTGACAGGCATATGTTGCTAGTTAGAGTGAACCGATAGGCTGTTCATTGTTATTAAATCCTGCTTGACCCAATTATCATTATAACCGTTTCTACTTCTGTAACTGGAGGAAAAGGGAACATTTTAACCCTGCATTATTTTTTTCTAATGGCAATGCATTTCTGTTGCATTGAAGTGTGGCCTTAATGAGGTAAACTACAACTAAAGGAAGACTGGAAGGGCTCAGACATTTAGTGCTTACCTCCTTCATTGAAACTGTTTTGGATCTTTTTAAATATAGATTTGTCATGATGAATCTTTGCCAAAGGTACAGACACACTGTATAAATAGTTGGGTGTTACATTGTGCATTATAAGATTCTTGCATGAATGCCAAGAACAATTGCTCATCTCTTAATAGAATCTTTTAATGTAACAATCTGTAAATTTTGTAAGAAAAGAAAGATTCATTTTATTTCTTTTATAAAACAGGATTGCAGGTATTATTATGTATGTATCATTTTATTTATATAGCGCCACTATAATATACAGACTATAAACAGGGGATTAAGTGCAAGGGATAGAGATATAGATATATTATATATATATATATATATATATCACTTATATAAATATATTTATATTTTTATGGAGATTGCATTGAGTTTTTAGGAGCAACTAATTAGGTGGGTTATATAACACTATTACACATAGGAAAGGTCTATATGTATGTGTGTAATTATCACTATTTAATCAAAATCACCATAAGAAATAACCCTATATAAAGTATATTTCTACTACCTACTACTGAATTACAAAACAAACAATATACAATTAATAAAGTATACTTACTTACTGGACATCCCTAAGTTTGAATGGAAAACTCAAAACGGTAGGTTTAGCCACACCTCTAGGATTTCTACATGGGTCTCTAAAAGGAAGTAGAATTGGGACACTAAAAGTAAGTGGAATTTTACTAACATCCAACGAGGTTCTCATCTTACACTGTTAGCAAATCAAAAAATTCTCATAGGCTTTGTACATGACAAGACAGGAAGTGTAAGGAAGTTCCTGTATTACACCCAATTATGTGCTGTTTGTAAAACATGTGACAGTCTTAGTGTAACACTCCGGATTCCCTCGTATTCCTTCAGTCCAAATACCCCAATCTACAACCACTATCTTCACCAATAGACAAGCCCCCGTTTGCCGAGAGGCTAGATGCGCCTCACTGAACACGGTTGCCTCCTGGACTTAGAGTGCAAGGTATCCGAACTGAGGCCGGGAATACAAAAGAAGTCCGGAACAAAACTGACAGGCAAGGCACACAGAGAGATACAAAGGTCGGAGACCAAAATACGAGGTACAGTCAAGGAGCAGGCAGAAGCAGGGTCAGGAACAGAGCAATGGGTCAGAACCAGTAGTCAGGCCGCCAGGCACGGTACAGAGGATAAGGCAACAGCAAATTCAGGAACGAGCAGAGGTCAGGACAGGCAGATACGGTTCAGAGTCAAAAAGGCAAGCAAAGGTTGGTAACAGGAAAGCACAAGAATAATCACACCACAAGCAAGAATAGTAAACTAACCGCTATATCGGGCAAGGGCAGAATAGGCTGAGGGGTTTAAATACACAGAGGAACCAATGGGGAGAGGAGAATAATGTGTGGGGTGCAGGGAAAGGTTTATTTGAATAAATGAGCCCTCCTCCATCCAATAGCCGATGTGGAGGAGCAGAGGAGGTAAGAGCCAGTGCCTGTGCATGTCCGCACAGCACTGGCTGAAGACCTAGCGCGAGCACGAACGGATGTGCTCACGCAAGAAGAGTCCGGCCGCGTGACGTCCGCGGAAGCACGCGCCAGGAGCCGAGAGACACCGCGGGATCCCGGTACAGGTAAGGCTTTTGTCACACTTAGCCAGTTAGAAAATTCTTCAGACTCTCACATTTACTCCCCCCTTCCCCTCTTCATAGAAAATAATGAGACAATACAGTTTCTGTTTGCTAGACAGGAAGTGGTGTCCGTATATGATTAAATGACTTTTGGTGTCTCTGAAACTACCCCGCATTCTTAGAAAAATGGTCCGTTTTTCCCAATATTTCTATATTAAACATGAGGCTGTCAGGTACCTTCTGTTATAAGAAGGTTGTATTTCATTTTATACTTTATGGGGAGCTTTTAGCTCCATTAAGAACATCTCTCCATAATCTTTATAGTCAATTACTATTCTGTGTTGTCCTGACCCCATAGTGATTGTCAATGTAGTACTTGCAATGGTAAATACTAATAAGTATGAACCTAGCATGTTTATCTGGATCCTATTAGGGATTTCGGGTTCCCCAATGGTGCTGTTTGGTTTGATCTGCACAAAGTGACAGAAATGTCTGGGTCTATTCTCAGACCTGCAGATTTATTCCATTGACATTCTATGGATTATAGCTGTCAGATAGGGTGTTGAATGTATGACACCTACTGCCTGAAGGGACCTGAATAATCCTTCTCTAAACCAATAGTGTGATTGCTATGGAAGTAAGGGAAGGGCAGATGCATGTCACTTGCATGTTCAAACCCTTGGGTTGGAATCGCTAAAGCATGGGCTTTTAATGTCTGTAAGTCAGTAAAAGAGCTTTATTCCAGGATGTATGAAAAATAAATTTTTCAGCATTCTGTGCAGCCATGGAATGCTGGGAGTTGTAGTTTTTAAACATGTGAAAAGTTCAACACCCATGCTCTATATCATTACACTGTATTGCATCTTAATACATTCATTAGCCAATGGACATAAAGAAGAAACTTACTGCTAACAGAGAATGCTAGAAGTTGTAGCTTTTAAACACGTGAAAGGTCCCAAGTTCAACGCCCCTGCTCTATACCATTAGGCTGTATTACATCTTGATAGAGTAATATAGACCTGCTCAAACTAATTTTGAAAATTTACGTCAGTTCAGATATCATACCCAACAGTATATGTCATACTTTAGAGGGTAGTGCCCCCGTCTGCGCTCTCAACAACTTATAGGCACAGTATCATCATTCTGACGATTTTATCTAAGACAAATGAAGCCTACAGTGATATTATGGCATGATCAAACACACAATATGTCCACAAAAGTTCTCTTTAAACAAGTGAAATTGACATTCTATTAAGATGTCTCAACTCTTAAATACTATATGAAAAAAACCCTTAAAACCACCTAAAACACACCAACAACCATTAGTGATGGAGGATGATCTAATGATTCATTCATATCACACACATATCCAATATTGTTAAGCATGTCATAGACACAAGCTCAATACTGCATTTATCCAATGGACTAATTTTAAACCTACCGGCACAAAATGTGTCTAAAATGTAGGTAAAAGTGGGACCCAAACACTAATAATGTCCGTCTGGACCTTCTTTAGTAATCTTAACAATGGTCACAGAATCTGCATAATGGAGGATCCAATATTTATCAAATTCGGGTATATCACGACTTTACACATATGTCCGCTACTATATATAGTGTATTAGTGAGCGGAACCTATAGAGCCTCATAATAGACGCCCTTAGTTTAACCAGTGCCTGTAATCCTTTTCTCATTTGTCAAATGTCTCATCTATATCGTATCCGTTAACTCGTGGCCTCACTGCGGCCTACTTTAATGCAATTTCTCTTATTGCCAATCGGCTGTGGTATGGTGGACATTTGACAGTTTTTAGGCTAAATAAAGGACTTCTAATATCTGTAAACTAACGAACATATATGTCGCGGCACTTAAATCAACTGTACACACCAAGGTCGGTTTCAGTGGAGGAGGTCACGTGATGCACGATCGTGTCTGAGGACACGAGTGCCATTTCCAAGCCGAGTAATTGCATGGTCTCAGACACATGTGGATGCAGAAGGATAAGCATGGGGGTGCATTGTATATAATGGAGGATCTTAAGTAAAGCGGGTGGAATAATGTGTACAGTTGATTTAAGTGCCGCGACATATATGTTCGTTAGTTTACGGATATTAGAAGTCCTTTATTTAGCCTAACAACTGTCAAATGTCCACCATATTAAACTGACAGGCAAGGTAGGCCGCAGTGAGGCCACGAGTTAACGGATACGATATGATGAGACATTTGACAAATGAGAAAAGGATTACAGGCACTGGTTAAACTAAGGGCGTCTATTATGAGGCTCTATGTGTTCCGCTCACTAATACACTATATATAGTAGTGGACATATGTGTGAAGTCGTGATATACTTGGATATGTGTGTGATATGAATGCGTTATTAGATCATCCTCCATCACTAATGGTTGTTGGTGTGTTTTAGGTGTTTTTAAGGTTTTTTTTTATATAGTATTTAAGAGTTGAGACATCTTAATAGAATGTCAATTTCACCAGTTTAAAGAGAACTTTTGTGGACATATTGTGTGTTTGATCATGCCATAATATCACTGTAGGCTTCATTTGTCTTAGATATTCGTCAGAATGATGATACTGTGCCTATAAGTCATTGAGAGCGCGGACGGGGGCACTACCCTCTAAAGTATGACATATACTGTTGGGTATGAAATCTGAACCGATGTAAATTTTCAAAATTAGTTTGAGCAGGTCTATATTACTCTATATATTCTATGCAGTAGCTTTTTAAGCTACCAATATTTTGTGGTTTCTTGTATTACATCTTGATACATGCCTTACTTAAAGGACATTAAGAAAAAACTTACAACAAACAGAGAATGCTGGGATTTGTAGTTTTCAAACATGTGAACGGTCACAGGTTCAACACCCCTGCTCTATACCATTAGGATGAATTACATCTAGACACATACCCTTGCTACAGGCAATAAATGAGATACTTTGCATGCCCCCACCCATTTCTTTGGTAGTGAGAAATATGTGTTTATATGTTACATTATTAGAGCAATGCTATTATAATAACATGAGTCTGTGAGGTACCTTCTGTTATAAGAAGGCTCTACATTTTATACTCTGTGGGGAGATTTTAGCTCCTTTAAAAACATCTCTCCCTAATATTTATAGCTAATCACTATCCTGTGTTCTCCTAACCCCAGAGTAATTGTAGACCTGGAGCCTGCTGTGGTTAATACTATAAGTATATACCTAACATGTTAATCTGGATCCTGTATAAGGTCTCGGGTTTTCCACTGGTGCTGTTTAGTTAAAATTGCAGGATTGCCTGGGACTGGCTGGCAGGTCAAATAAAAATGGGAGGGTATGTGTGTGTTTGATCATCACATAATTTCCACTGTGCACCAATGGGCACACTTTTGTACCAATGGGCACACTTTTGCTAGTATATATATATGTATATGTAAAATAAGTGAGGTGTGTCTTGACATATTAGGAAAGAGATCCCTGCTCCGAAGATCTTACAATCTAAGTGGGATTATTATTTCCACCTTTTAATCCAATACCTATTTTTTTTCTAGTATATCCAAGAGTTTTATAACCAGAGCTGGTCAATGCGTTACAATCAGCCAGTAAGCAAAGGCACCATCACTTTACTGTGGTCTATCACGGTATCAGCCTTTGCCGTTGGTGGTCTCGTAGGAGCCCTGATAGCAATTCCAATGGTGAACAAACTAGGAAGGTATGTAAAATCTTCTCCTTTTTCATTCATAAGGTGCCCTTACACATGTACATTGGTACAAGCTATCAATTACTCAGAGTGTAAAAATTTGACTGGGGAGTATCAATTTATGTACCACTCAAGAAATTGATTGAAAGGTAATTGGGAATCTGTTAATAGCAAGGTAGAGATTAATCATTGTTTTGCAGATTCATTAAAAGTGATTGAATAAACCAAGGAAATGACATCTGTATATTTCCAGCATTACTTATTTTTATTTATTCTGCTCAATCTTTGCTCCACTCAAACAGTAATTCATCCCTGCATTGCTGTCTTATTCTTTTAGTTATTTAGTGAGACATGCCATAAAATCTGCAATGAGACTGGGAAGCTAAAGGGTGCTGTTCTCAATTAAAGACTGAGGAATGGAAGAGTCTATGACTGCTGGGGTGCCTGTCTGTGAAGGTGCCCGTACAATAAATACCCCCCTTACAGCAGGCAATGTCCAAAAAACTGGTGCATTCTTTTTTGCAATCAACTTGCAATCAAAATGAGTGGGCCACACAGGATTGTTGCTGGAACATTGAAATGTAAAAACTGCTCTCCAAAAGACATTAGATAGGTTTGACAACTCAATTGTCTGTATAGTGTCTTAATAGTGCATGGTCAACAAGACTCGTAGTGCATTTATTTGTAAACTATGTTGATTGGGGCCATTGTGCCCCAATCACACACATATCCAATATTGTTAAGCATGTCAGCTCTCCTAGGCAAAAGCCCTTAAGGACATTATGTAACAGAAAATACAAATGTTTGCTTGGTCTATTTATTCAAAACAATTCAACAGATGTTTTCTTAAACCTTCAAGCTATTAATAAAGAGACATTTGCCCATTTCTGTTTCATCATCCTGATAAATTGTTTCTAATATTAGACTTTCACGGCTACTCAAAACTATAGTTTGGGGGAAAATTTAAATGTTTTTTTCCCATGAAGCTTTTAGGATCCATTGTTATTTTTTCCCAAGTTATTGTTTATTACTGTATTATTATCACTGTGTTATACTTCTACCATAGTCACACTGAGCACAGGATTTAGTTATTGTTTACATTACTGCACTGCGCCACACATTCTCTTGTGATTTGTAGAAAATGGTTGTTGATTAGGTAAGACCTTACAATGTCGTTCTTTTGTCTATTTCAGAAAAGCAACAATGCTCCTGAATAATATTTTCGCCATTACAGCTGCTCTGTTGATGGCTCTAGCAAACTTAGCAGGTGTTCCTGAAATGATCCTCGTGGGACGTTTTATCATGGGCATTGATAGCGGTAAATTGCTTTCTTTTTCTTTAACTCGTGAGTTTAGTAAAGGAAAATAATATAGATAAATGTTTATCTTGCAAAAACATGAAGCTTTGACATTCAGCTTCTAATCATTTAGCCACCAGTTATACCACGTGGGAAACAGTGGCGATGACAATGGAAGTAAGGGCCTGATTTTCAGTAAGGAGAGGTAAGTCAAAGGCAGAAAAAGACTGGATATTAGGAATGCACAATACAATAATACAGCCTTCCAACAGTCACCAGCCAAGGCATGACCTTCCTTAGCAGAAGTAGTGCAATTGCTTAAGGAAATAGTTCCTCAGTTCGGAAATGTCAGAAATCAGCCAAGTCCGAGTTCCAGTGAATCCGTGAACCGTGTTCGAATTCGGGTCCATCTCTAATGGCTGTCCACACGTGAGATTATTGGAAAATGTATTATGTGTACAGAGCTTAAGGCAATGATTAAATACAAAGATATTTACAGTCTAAAGCTTGGCATACATGTTATTGATATTTTGGGCTTTTTTATAAATTTGATCGAATCGCACAAAGTATCAATAATGTGTATAGGTTTTCTCCGATTTTCTGCTTGACAATATCGAGCAATTTTTGGGAAAAATTAAAATGGTGCAAGGCGGAAAGTTTTCAAGCTTAAATCTGCAACAAGAAACAATGTTGGAAACATTGATTGTAAATACAGTACAATCAGACAATTATCGGGCCGTGTATGGCCTGCTTAAGTCATATGGGGTTCTGTTTTATGTAAATTCGGCTATTCACACAAATTCTTTTGTTCATGCACATTTATTGAAATTTTGTTTCCTCTGTTTAACTCAAAAGGCAGCAGAATCCAATAGCTGATACAAATATTTGGAATAATTTGTAAACTAAAAATTCCATTAAAAAATTCATTTTGAGTCATTTTGTTTGTGTGTTGCCAGTCAATTGTTATTCTCTGATAAATTCTAATTATAGAATAATTATTATTAAACTCAGGCATTGGTCTCAGTACACTTCCGATGTACATAAATGAAATTTCACCCAAGCATATCCGTGGATCTTTGGGACAAGTCACTGCAATCTTTATTTGTTTGGGAGTATTTACTGGGCAAATACTAGGCCTGCCACAAATCTTTGGGCGAGTAAGTACACCAATTACTGCTTTTATATCATTGCACTTTCACATAAAAGTGCACCTAAATGGTAAGACCAGCTTAGCTCAGACAATCCTCACATAATAAGGGTGTGAAATACTATATATACAACAATGCTTGAACTCATTTATGTTTACTTCTAAAGGGCTGGTCATTGGCCACAGTGTAGGAGGGCAAGTAAAAGTTCTCTGCATTATACGATTGGATCATTGTAAAGGCAAGTACACGGTTTAAAAAGTTGTAATATAGCAGTTCTGGTTGGGACTGCATGGGAAATGAACTTAAATAAGTATTAGGATGGCATTTACCATCATGCTCGTTAGTTCAGCTAATAGCATTGTGAATTGTTAACTTTGATAGCCAAAGTGAAATTAACAAGGCTATGAAGAATTATAGGCAAAGTAAAAACCAGATATTTGGTTTTATTATTCAAAATGCAATTGCTTAATAAACCCTTAATGCTGACTGGTTACACTTGTTACTAGAGCATGGCAAACTCTGCCTATTTTGCATAAGAAGGTCGTTGGGTTTTGGCACAGGAATTCATGGTAATCTCTAAGACACTAATACACTATCAAGTCAAATTTTAGCACCTCTTGTATTTAGCTTTTAAAGTCATTTTCTGGGAAAGTAGATTTAACTCATGTGAGATACAATAACATTTTACATTTGACTTTCATCATTACATGTTCATATTTGCCTTTGACGTAGCTGTGCTTCATACTAATTCTTCATTTCATCACTTCCAATGAAAAATAAAAACGATTTCGACCTTTTAGGAATCTGTTTGGCCCTTCCTCTTTGGATTCATTTTGCTTCCTGCACTGATACAGCTGATGATACTGCCATTCTTACCCGAGAGCCCACGTTATCTCTTATTAGAAAAACAAGACAGAAACAGAGCTGAGAAAGGTATGAAATGTATTTTTAGTATATGTCAGACATGCCAAATATTCAGCCTTTTATGTGTAGCCTCTGGCATAGTTACTGTAATCAGGAGCGACAAGGAATCATTATCTGCCTCTCTGTGAATAAGGGTAGATTTTAAATATTGTAATGCCAGGCGCATATCCAAACCTGACTGCCGTCATCTTGGAAGGCTTCAAAAAAATGGGTTCATTCTAAAAATGTGTTTATTCTCTCCGGCTGTCTGTTTATCTAGTCCAAAGGCAAGTGTTGTTATCATGTATCATGATCATTTAAATTTAAATGCCCTTGTATATTTTTATACATACAAACATTGTGGTTGATCAGAATCTACAGAATAAATGGAACATGTGGGGTGCCTGTGGGCGCAGTATCACAAAGTGGCCTGTTTACACTGTGAAATGTGACCCAGAATTTAAACACTATCGGGGAGATTCAATAAAAGTTATTTTGTTTAAAATGGTACCAATCAGATGTTATTTAACATTCGCACGTGTGTACGAACCAAACGAACCAACGACAAAGTTATTTTTTCCTATATAACCCTATAAGGTAGGTTGTGCAAAAAAGTAGCTACCTTTAGCTTTGCAGACTAGCATTCTCTCAATCGGTTCCATGAGGTAATCGCCTGGAATGGTTTTTCAACTGTCTTGAAGGAGTTCCTGGAGGTGCCAAGCCCATGTTAACTGCTTTTGCCTTCACTTTACACCAGCACTCTACCACTCTCCGTCTTAGTCAAAAAACCTTAAAGAGCCTGGAGGTGTGTTTGGGTCATCATCCTGTTAAAAAACAAATTATGTTTCTAACAAGCACAAATCAGGTAGCATGGTATATCTGTAGGGAATGATATTGCTGGTTAAGTGTCACTAAATCCCCATAACACCTCCTCTATGTTCTGGGTGGGTCCCCTCCACAGTCATTTATAATGACAAAACATTTTTGTTTGGAAACCTTAATATTTGTGTTAGTGGATATTTTTAGAAGCAGGAAAAAGACCCAAAAATGGTAAAATGGAAAAGCATCCAACCAATAAACTATGCAAGTAAATAATGAAATTCTTAAAAGAGCAATATGAAATCAATTCTAGAAGGTTTCAGAAAAACATCCACATTTTGCTGCAATGGCCTTCTTCTTTTGAGTTAGATGAATTAGTAGCTGTGGCCTGAGGCAGGAAGGTAAGGTGTGAAATTGCTTTGAGGAAATATTAATAACATACCGAGAATGATGGCATGTACGGACGTGTTTAATAAAACTATGTAGCAAGGAATTGCTTAAGTCTCAACGTTTTTTCTATTTCACAGGTAGCGCACAGAAGTAGCACAGGAAAGGATTGTCCTTTTATATTTCCCAGTAATCAGGGGAAAAGTATAAATAGAGAGTTATTTTATTCACTGCACATCAGGCTTATTCACTAAAAGTTCTTATCTTTAAAAATGGTGCTAATTTTGCCCCAACCAATCAGATGTTAGGTTTCAAATGTTAAATAAGACATGATTGGTTGGGGCAAAATTAGCACCATTTTTAATGATATGAACTTTAATTGAATCTCCCTGTATGTTCCTTTTGCATACCGTATATACTCGAGTATATACGGTAATTTAATGGAAGTACAAAAGTACAAAAAAAAATACAGCTGCTAGAAGCACCCTAGTGCCAGCACTTGGTTGCAGTGGCGTGTTTAGGTACCAGGAATCCCCCTTTCTGTCTGCTCAGTGCAGTCTTCTATTCTACCTCTCCTGGTGTCCATAGACTGTTATATATTTGGTTGTATAGACTGTTACATAGTTTGTTACGTAGATTGTAACATTGTCAATTGAGCTGTGAGTGAGAAGCAGCATTTGTATGTTTCAAAAATGTATCCAGTCTGTCCTGTGATTGACAGCAGCATAGAGATCCATAAAAGCTGCCTGAGGTGATTGCTGATACTGGGTTTATATACAGGACTTATTGTACCTACTACACTGTAATGGAGCTTTGTGAGCAGGAATAAGGACATTAAGAAATCCTGGAGGTGGTTGTATAGCTGATTGTCAACATTGTATTATAATATATATATTATAATGCATTTATATATACATAAAAAATTATATAAGGGATTATGCGCGCCTTACAGTGTAATATAAGGATATTACGCCACCGAGGAGTTCCCTGACTCCGAGGTGGCGTAATGTCCTTATATTATAATGTGATGGAGCACATTATTTCTTATAATACATAAGTATCGGATTCCTTCACCCCATTCACATTTTAAATTCTAGCCTTGTCCCTATTTCCACCTTAAATCCCCCAAGCTACCTTCTGTAACTTAAACTCAGTAGAAAGGAACATCCCAGCCCAGCATCTATGTGGTTAAACAAATCTTTGTGGAGGAGGAGAGAGACATTGGTTATGAAGTGACAGGAAGCAGCTCCAGCAGGTTCTATTAGTGAAGTTAAACACGGCAAAAATGCTGAGTCATTGCCCAGGCATGAACACTGGAATGGGCTGAGTAGTGGGATATACGAAATATAAGAAATGAGTCACTTAGTGACATAGCCGAGTGATTTTTATAAGGATATATACCACTGCAGCTCCCATTATAAAATATCACACTTATGTATTATAAAGGTATAGAGCACCCCCAAAGGACTTTATATAATTTTAATTAGTGGCATGTTTATTGCATCCTGTAGCAGCACCCAGGCTATTTTTATACCTTGGTAGGAGCCAGTCATTTGGACTGTTTATATATATGTGTAAATTCTGTCCACTGTCAGTGTCACAGCTCTGACTTTAAAAGACACTAATGGTAATTGTGTAAATGTGGATTTATCAGTTAAACAGAACGTTAGGCTGGTTACACATGGACACGCATCTATAAAGTGGTCGGCCACAGCAAATGTCTCCTATTGACCACACTATCACTGCCACTGCCCAAATCATCTCATCATATTTTCGACCCGACCGACCAATACACGGAAATATCTGTTGGTTTGTGTGTACCCAGCCTTAATAAGTATATACTTTATTACAAAAGAAAAGGGTATTGGCCAACTGTGATGATAATCATGGCAATTAGATAATATATATACTAGTATATGATCCATATATAATAGAACACATGAATGTATTCGGTCATGAACTTCCTTCTGGGCTTGTTCAGTGGTCACCCATTTAGGAATCCCCCCTCCTTGAAAATCCTGCGCTTGCCACTGGGTCGAACCCCTATTTTGGAGTTGACCTGCTGCTCAGAACAGTAAAAAGACATTATTTGTGCTAGAGGGAGATTGCCAGCACACAATTGTAAGTCGGAATATCACATCAAGGCCCCTCAAGTACACCTGCCTTGCCTATTAGCATTTTAAGTCTGTAGTTCATTTAAAATTAAGCCAACCATGTACTTGAGTAAAAAGACCATATTGCACTTAAGCTAGGTACACACCTAGCGATTTTTCCTCCTGACCGACCGTTCGATACTTTCGAACGGTCGGCCAGGAGGAAGGACTGTCGGTCGCGGCAAAAGCAGCCGCGTCCGATAGTCACCGCGGCCGATCGTGCGGTCCATAGAGAAGCGCACGATCGGACGAGGTTTTCCACCCTGTCCGACCGTCCTTTCGTCCGATTTGGACGAACGGTCGATCGGACATGGGCACATTCGGATGCGATAATTTCGGTCCGATCGACCGATACACTGAACTATCGCTCGATCGGACCGAAATATCTCATCGTGTGTACCCAGCTTTACAATTAACCCAGAAGCTCCGAGAAGTGAGAAGACATGGAGCTTTTAAAACCCAACCCATTAAACTATTAATACATTTTTATTCTATAGGCTAGCTAGAAGCAATGTCACATTTAGCTATTATTTACACTTAAAACACGGAAAGAAATCGCCAGTACTTGGTCTAACCCACACTGTGGAGTTGACCAGCTGCTGGAAGTAACCTGATGCCAGCACTTGGACTAACCCAAAGTTTGAAGCTGACCAGCTGCTAGAATAATAAAAAGTCATTATGTGCACACACAAAAAAAGGAAAATTGTGAATATAATGGAAGTAGAATAACCAAAAGCCTTTAGAATAAAATAGAAGCTACTCTCTTTTATCTCTGATAAAGACCTGCTTCCATTCCTCATTGGGTAATGCCTTATGGCATTAGAGATGGCTGAAACCCAGAAGTTTCATTCCATTTTCGGATTTATGGAACTTGGGAAAAACCCTGAGATCCGAAAATGGAACGTACTTTCGAGGGTTCGTAACATATTTTCGAGGGTTACAGAATGTACAAGGTTATTTTCGGTAACCCTTAAAAACAATTCACTTTATTAAAGTCCATCAGTAAAAGGGCAGACCCCCCAGGTCACCTGACGCGTTTCATGTCTAAACAGACACTTAATCATAGGTAGAGACAGTCAGACAACAGGAGGAATTCATATTTTGTTCAGGAATTAATATATCCCTACAACCGTTTTTTTTCGTTGTCCTGGCAAACGGTGGAACTAGACCTCCCAGCATCCCTTAAATGTTACCAAAATCACATATTTCTTGGAAGCAATAACAATTTTTAGAACACTCTCACTGGTAAGAAATGCTGAAAAGTGTAGTTTAACAATTAAAGGGTATCTCCACTGGTAAAATATTTTTTCGGTATTCAGTTTTATTGAAGAACAGGGGGTAAAGGAGCTGTGTCTTACCTCCCATTATTCAAGAAAACGTTCAGGAGCCGGGAATGAAGGGAAGGTACTTACCCGATCGCTACTCTGACGCGTCTTCTTAGCCTTTAACTAGGGTAATTTTAACCATGCATTGTTGTGGCATTATTTGCTGCCCTGAATGAAGCAGTCTATATATCACTTTGTTTTTTTGAAAATGGATGATGGGAAATGTAGTTCAACCTCAACCACCAACCAGGACAATTTTAAAATAGTTAATTAAGTGATATCAAAATGACATATCTTAGGGCAGCTATGATTGTTTAACAACAGCACATGAGTAAAATTATCTTAAGTGATATTGAACTACTAATCCCAGCATCCTTTACAAGAAAAAAATATTTTAGAAGTAAATAACGTGTTTTTTAGAAATGAAAAGCTTTCTGTTATTTGTTGCCTAATGCCTGTACAGTTCCCACCATCCTTTACCCCCAATAAAATCATAATTAATTTTGTTATGCATACCCTCCAACATTTCCTTTTAATAGGTAACCTATGCATTGCACAAACCTGTGCTAAAATCATGTTCACATCATTACCCTCCCCTTGCAAATGGGAATGTTGGAGGGTATGTTTTCTGTAAGTGTAACTATTAAAGGGGAATGTTGGAGGGTATGTGTTTCTATAAGTAACTAGTTAATGGGAATGTTGGAGGGTATGTGTTTCTATAAGTGTAACTATTAAAGAGGAATGTTAGAGGGTATGTTTTCTGTAAGTGTAACTATTAAAGGGGAATGTTGGAGGGTGTGTGTTTCTATAAGTGTAACTATTAAAGTGGAATGTTGGAGGGTATGTGTTTCTATAAGCAGGGGTGTCTCTAGGGATTTTGCCACCTGAGGCAAACCCAGATAGCCGCCTATGTGGGTGTGGCCTGTTTGTGGGCGTGGCTTGTGTGGGTGTGGCTTGTGTGTGGGCGTGGCTTTGACGGTGGGAGTGCGGCTAGCCATTTTGTCATTTTGAACTTGGCACCATTTATTTGTACATTTTCTTTAAAGGGCAACTATAGTGAAAAAAAAACTTTGTCTGTATACAATGTATAGATCACTTAGTATAAGCTGCCTTACTTTCATGTTTCTGTGTGGCTTCGTTTCTTCACACTGGCAGAAGTTTGTACCAAGCTTTGTAGTCCCCCTCCCCTCTCTGTCTACTCCCCCTCAAGCAGTGACGGGCTGTATATAGAGTCCGAGCATTGTCAGTTGAAAGGACTTTAAATGAAGTGCTGACATCCTGTTGACCCCTCCCTTCCAGAGCTAGACTGCAAGCAATGAAAGTGTGCAATATGCTGAAGGGAGGGGCAGAGGGGGAGAGAGGAGGACAAGTGGTGCTGAGATTCTTTACAAGTAAGTTACTGAACTCTCCCTGTTCTCTAACTTTGCTAATTGTTATTTACTTTTTACCTAAAGTTCATATCTCTGCCCCTGCTTAGCTGAGATCATAATCACTGAAGAGAGAGTCAGTGTAACAGCAGCTTGTAGTGAGACCTTCACAAACAGTGACACTGCTTGTTGTCCTGTTACATTTCAGTTGCTTTAGTCTATATATTTCATAGATTGCACTGTGTGTCTTGTTTGGTATATAGTCTGTATTACTGTATTATATATACTGTATTAGTGTTCCATTTGAGTCACTGGTTTTGTATGTATATAAGATTTTATTTGGGGGGAGGGGCTGTTTTATAGTGTGTTATGCTCATATTGCTGGGTTAATGGTTTATTGATTGTGTTTAGCACTACAGCATTTGGCTATATGTTGCACATGGTACATACAGTGTGGGTGAGAGAGTGTGTGACAGTACTGCATGGGAGCTTTGGATTGTGTGGGTGTGTGCCTTTGAGTGACAGATGAGGTGTAGCAGCTCCTACAAATCACAGCATATTCAAAGGCTTATATCTCGAGGACTATGTAGAATTTAAAGAAACTAATGATGACTGGTTGGGATGACTTATAGGATACATTAGAAGAAATTTAAAAAAAACAATTTTCTCACTATAATTGCCCTTTAAATAGACAATAATCAACACCATAATAACAGAAGAATAAACAATTTTGCCCAAAATAACATGCCACAACGTCAAGGTTCCTTTTAATAGGGCCCTAACTTACCTAACTAGTCTAACCTAGCCTAACCTAACAAACTATCTAAAGCTAATCTAACCATTGAAATGCCATGACTAACACATGTACAGTAAAGGTCCCATGCAGTGAGAACAGACTGTAAAGGTCCAGTAGAGTGAGAACAGACCGTAAAGGTCCAGTAGAGTGAGAACAGACCGTAAAGGTCCAGTAGAGTGAGAACAGACCGTAAAGGTCCAGTAGAGTGAGAACAGACCGTAAAGGTCCAGTAGAGTGAGAACAGACAGTAATGGTCCCATACAGTGAGAACAGACAGTAAAGGTGCCATACAGTGAGAACAGACAGTAAAGGTGCCATACAGTGAGAACAGACAGTAAATGTGCCATACAGTGAGAACAGACATAAGTGCCATACAGTGAGAACAGACAGTAAAGGTGCCATACAGTGAAAACAGACAGTAAAGGTGCCATACACTGAGAACAGACAGTAAATGTGCCATACAGTGAGAACAGACCGTAAAGGTCCCATACAGTGAGAACAGACAGTAAAGGTCCCATACAGTGAGAACAGACCCTAAAGGTGCCATACAGTGAGAACAGACCGTAAAGGTGCCATACAGTGAGAACAGACATTAATGGTCCCACAGTGAGAACAGAAAGTAATGGTCCCGTACAGTGAGTACAGACCATAAAGGTCCCATACAGTGAGAACAGACAGTAAAGGTCCCATACAGTGAGAACAGACAGTAAAGGTCCCATACAGTGAGAACAGACCGTAAAGGTGCCATACCGTGAGAACAGAAGGTAATGGTCCCATACAGTGAGAAGACCATAAAGGTCCCATACAGTGAGAACAGACCGTAAAGGTGCCATACAGTGAGATCAGACAGTAAAGGTGCCATACAGTGAGATCAGACAGTAAAGGTGCCATACAGTGAGATCAGACAGTAATGGTCCCATACAGTGAGAACAGACAGTAAAGGTCCCATACAGTGAGAACAGACAGTATATTCCTCTATCTCTCACATTCTCTCTCTCCTGGAGTCTCTGTCTTCTATCTCTCATACACTAGCTCTCCTGCAGTCTCTATTCTCTATCTCACTCTCCTGTATTGTATCATCATACACAAACTCACATACTGTACATACACACTCTCTCACACATACTGTACATGCAACCTCTCTCACACATACTGTACATGCAACCTCTCTCACACATACTGTACATGCAATGCACACTCTCTCACACATACTGTACATGCACACTCTCTCACACATACTGTACATGCACACTCTCTCACATACAATGGTTGGCCCAAATCTGGTGAAATCCTTTGCACAAACTCTGATAAAGGGTTGGCACACAGATAATAGTAAAATCATCGGCACAAACTCTGGTAAAGTGTTGGCACACAGATACTGGTAAAACCATCGGCACAAACTCTGGTAAAGTATTGGCACACAGATACAGGTAAAATCATTAGCACAAACTCTAATAAAGTGTTGGCACACAGATTCTGGTAAAATCTTGATTTTACCAGTATCTATGTGCCAACACTTTATCAGAGTTTGTCAAATAACACACAAAGGGGAGAGGGGTTACTTAAAGTATTGATGGCAGTCTCTGGAGTCCCCACTCCCACTCCCTGGGCTCCAAGTTCCAACACAGCACAAAATACAAGCCCACAGTAGTGGATTAAGCCTAGTTTAGGCACACACTTAGGCCCCTTATATGTGCCATGCGTAGCAGGTCGCAAAATGTTAAGGCCATATCTCTTTTCCCACCCACTCTAAGTCATGCCCATTGGATACGTTTTGGGTGGAAGGGTAATTTAGAAGAAAAAAAAAAACTTTAGAAATCTTTCCCCTGCAGGTAAAATAATTGTCGCATTTTTATCCAGCACCCCCTCCATTCCAATGCGTAAACCTGACCTGATACACTTTCCCACTTACCTGCACTCTTCTTTTATTCATGATCCACCCTCTCAGTCCTTCTCCATGTGCTCTTCCATTTTGTCTCTTCCTTTAAAGTCTTTTGCTGTTTATTTATTCATCCTTTCTTCTTCTGTCGTTTACTCATTTCCCCTTCTCAGTCTGCTCACCCCTTTCTTTTAAGTTCTTTTCACCATGCACTTTTCCACTTCTCCTTTCTGCTCCCCTCATTTCATACACTGCACCTTATATATTTTATTATACCCCCTCATTTCATACACTGCACCTTATATATTTTATTATATCCCCTTATTTCATACACTGTACCTTATATATTTTATTATACCCCCTTATTTCATACACTGCACCTTATATATTTTATTATACCCCCATATTTCATACACTGTACCTTATTTATTTATTATACCCCCTTATTTCATACACTGCACCTTATATATTTTATTATACCCCCTTTATTTCATACACTGTACCTTATATATTTTATTATACCCCCTTATTTTCATACACTGCACCTTATATATTTTATTAACCCCTTTATTTACACTGCCACCTTATTTTTTTATTATACCCCTTTTTTTTCATACACTGCACCTTATACTCTTTATTATTATAAACCCCTTATTTCATACACTGCACCTATATATTTATTTATAATCCCCCCTTGTTCATACACTGTACCTTATATTATTTATTATACCCCCTTATTCATACATCATGTACCTTATTAATATTATTCTACAAAATCCCCTCTTATTTCATATACTGTACCTTATATTTTATTATACTCCCGTATTTAATACCTACCATATATATTTATTATATCAACCCTTATTTCATACACTGCACTTATTTATATATCCCCCTTATTTTAACGCTGTACAATATATTATTATCCCCCTATATTCATACCAGTACATACATATTTATTATACCCCCTTATTTCATACACAGTACCATATATATTTATATACCCCTTATTTCATACACTGTACCATATATATTTTATATACCCCCTTATTTCATAGCGTCTGTACCATATATATTATTTATTATACCCCTATTTTATACGCTGTACAACATATATATTAATTAACCCCCTTATTTATAACGCTGTACCATATATATTATTATACACCCCCCCCCCAGTATCCCACATATTTTTACCTGTTACCTTTAATTTAGATTCCCCTGGAATAGGATAAAAAATCATTCTCTTCCATTATTTTCCCATTACTTTTATTACTTTTTTCCTGGTCCCTCTTGTCATTCTGTCCTTATTCCTTTTAAATCCTACTTAAAAATTTCTGTTCCAGGGATGCTAATGGGCCCTCCAGAGGTTGATGACTACAATTCCCAATATCCCCACATGCTTCAGGTTTTTAGCTAGTAGGGAATGCGGGAATGTAGTTCATCACTTAAACCTTATCTCCTCCCCCCTTCAGACCTCCTGCCCTCTACTCTTTACTGGACTGTGCTCTGTCTCTGCTTCTCTCTCCCAGGTGTCCTTGTCCTTTACTTGCTCATTATTATACGCTACTAAGTCAGGATCACAGAGATCGCTATCAGCAGAAGGGAGCACTCTCCTGGTTTTAGTGAGATTTACTGTTTCCATGTTTGTTTCCTAACTTCCCTCAGTGCAGAGTGATAGCGATTTCTGGAGTGCCCAGCCGGAACTTATTGCAAAGGAGCACGTAAGTTAAGGACCGTCTGGGAAGTAGGAGCAGAGCAGTTAAAACTGGGAAAAACTAGCCTACCGTTCTTGCTTGTCCATGGCATGCACAGAGACAGTAAGGTAAAGTCCCCATACAAGTTCAAGCAGGCACCGCAGCGGCCGGTCTTGGCCCTGGAGTGAAGTCGGGAAGGGTCCTGCACAGGCTGCACTCTGATTGGATAAGCAATGTGGGGTGGATCACTTTCAAGTTCCTCTGACTAGGAAGCTCCGCCTCTCTCGTACTGCGGCGCTTCCTCCCTCTACACCCCAGCGCGGTGCGCCGGTAAGATTTTTTTTTTGCTTTGAAATGCCGCTCTTAGCCACAGAGACAAAGTGCCGCTCTGCAACTTTGTCTCAATGTGGCTCATTAGCGAGACGGCCCTGTTCTTCTATAAGTAACTATTAAATGGAATGTTGGAGGGTATGTTTTCTGTAAGTGTAACTATTAAAGGGGAATGTTGGAGGGTATGTGTTTCTATAAGTAACTAGTTAATGGGAATGTTGGAGGGTATGTGTTTCTATAAGTGTAACTATTAAAGGGGAATGTTTGAGGGCATGTGTTTCTATGAGTGTAACTAATAAAGGGGAATGTTGGAGGGTATGTGTTTTCTATAAGTAACTAGTTATGGGAATGTTGGAGGGTATGTGTTTCTATAAGTGTAACTATTAAAGAGGAATGTTAGAGGTAATTTTTTCTGTAAGTGTAAACTATTAAAGGGGAATGTTGGAGGGTGTGTGTTTCTATAATGTAACTATTAAAGGGAATGTTGGAGGGTATGGTTTCTATAAGTAACTATTAATGGGATTTTGGAGGGTATGTTTTCTGTAAGTAACTATTTAAAGGGGAATGTTTTGGAGGGTATGTGTTTTCTATAATTAACTAGTTAATGGGAATGTTGGAGGGTATGGTTTTCTATAAGTAACTAGTTAATGGAAATGTTGGAGGGTATGTTGTTTCTTTAGTAACTAGTTAATGGGAATGTTGTAGGGTATGTTTTCTATAATTTACTAGTTAATGGGATGTTGGAGGGTATGGTTTCTAATAGACTAGTTAAGGGAATGTTGGAGGGTATGTGTTTCTATAAGTGTAACTATTAAAGAGGAATGTTGGAGGGTATGTTTTCTGTAAGTGTAACTATTAAAGGGAATGTTGGAGGGTATGGTGTTTCTATGAGTTGTAACTAATAAGGGGAACGTTGGAGGGTATGTGTTTTCTATAAGTAACTAGTTAATGGGAATGTTGGAGGGTATGTGTTTCTATGAGTGTAACTAATAAGGGGAATTGTTGGAGGGTATGTTGTTTCTTATAGTAACTAGTTATGGGAAGGTTGGAGGGTAGTGTTTCTATGAGTGTAACTATTAAAGGGGAATGTTGGAGGGTATGTGTTTCTATAGTGTACTATTAAAGGGGAATGTTGGAGGGTATGTGTTTCTATAAGTGTAACTATTAAAGGGAATGTTTGAGGGTATGTGTTTTCTATAAGTGTAACTATTAAAGGGGAAATTGTTTGGGTATGTGTTTCTATGAGTGTAACTAAAAGGGGAATGTGTGGAGGGTATGTGTTTCTATAAGTAAACTAGTTTATGGGAATGTTGGAGGGTATGTGTTTTCTATAAGTGTAACTATTAAGAGGAATGTTAGAGGTATGTTTTCTGTAAGTGTAACTATTAAAGGGGAATGTTGGAGGGTGTGTGTTTCTATAGTTAACTATAAGGGATGTTGAGGGAGTTTCTATAAGTAACTATAATGGGAATGTTGGAGGGTATGTTTCTGTAAGTGTAACTATAAAGGGAATGTGGAGGTAATGTGTTCTATAATAAACTATTAAATGGGAATGTTGGAGGGTAATGTTTTCTGTAAGTGTAACTATTAAAGGGGAATGTTGGAGGGTATGTGTTTCTATAAGTAACTAGTTAATGGGAATGTTGGAGGGTATGTGTTTTCTTTATAAGTAACTAGTTATGGGAATGTTGGAGGGTATGTGTTTCTATAAGTGTAACTATTAAAGAGGAATGTTAGAGAGTATGTTTTCTGTAAGTGTAACTATTAAAGGGGAATGTTGGAGGGTGTTTGTTTCTATAAGTGTAACTATTAAAGTGGAATGTTGGAGGGTATGTGTTTCTATAAGTAACTATTAAATGGGAATGTTGGAGGGTATGTGTTTTCTATAAGTAACTATTAATGGGAATTTGAGGGTATGTTTTCTATAGTAACTAGTTAATGGGAATGTTAGGGTATGTGTTTAATGTAACTATTAAAGGGAATGTTGGAGGGTATGTGTTTTTCTAAGTGTAACTATAAAGGAGAATGTTGGAGGGTATGTGTTTCTATAAGTATAACTAATAAAGTGGAATGTTGGGGGTATGTGTTTTCTATAAGTATAACTAATAGAAGATGGCCGAACTTTCGGTCCATTCGGTCCATTTTCGAACTATATGGAAAGTTCGAAACAGACCATTAGTCAATGGCAGTCAAATAGTTCGAAAGGTTCGAATGAAAACAAATAAAATATCAATGTAACTTAATGTAAATGGCTGTGGGACCTGGGAAATGGTCTGGGGAACATGTTGGAATATTCAGGACATTCGAAAATCTATTTTACTCTCACTATTTTCGAGCTCTCGCGTTCGGACATTTGATGTTCGTGCCTGGTATCATGGACATTTTACTCGTGGATTCGATGCTCGTGTATGTGTTTAATGGACATTTTACTCGTGGATTCGATGCTCGCACATAGATATAAAAGGCATTTTACTCGCATATTCAATTTCTTTTGAACAGTCGAACATTGATAATTATCGAAGTCCGGAAATATTGAAAATCCGGGGCCAATAGGTTCAAACTCTAATAGTTCGGCTCGAACTCGAGTTCGAGTTCTAGTCCATCTCTACCAATAAAGGGGAATGTTGGAGGGTATGTGTTTCTATGAGTGGTAACTAATAAAGGGGAATGTTGGAGGGTATGTGTTTCTATGAGTGTAACTAATAAATGGGAATGTTGGAGGTTTGTGTTTCTATGAGTGTAACTATAAAGGGGAATGTTGGAGGTATGTGTTTTCTATGAGTGTAACTAATAAAGGGGAATGTTGGAGGGTATGTGTTTCTATGAGTGTAACTAATAAAGGGGAATGTTGAGGATGTGTTTCATGAGTGTAACTAATAAAGGGGAAGTGGAGGTATGTGTTTCTATGAGTGTAACTATAAAGGGGAATGTTGGAGGGTATGTGTTTCTATGAGTGTAACTAATAAAGGGGAATGTTGGAGGGTATGTTTTTCTATGAGTGTCTAATAAAGGGGAATGTTGGAGGGTATGTGTTTCTATGAGTGTACTATAAAGGGGGATGTTGGAGGGTATGTGTTTTCTATGATTGTAACTAATAAAGGGGATGTTGGAGGTATGTGTTTCATGAGTGTAACTAATAAAGGGGAAGGTTGAGGGGTATGGTTTTTCTATGAGTGTAACTAATAAAGGGGATGTTGGAGGGTATGTGTTTCTATGAGTGTAACTAATAAAGGGGAATGTTGGAGGGTATGTGTTTCTATGAGTGTAACTAATAAAGGGGATGTTGGAGGGTATGTGTTTCTATGAGTGTAACTAATAAGGGGGATGTTGGAGGGTATGGTGTTTCTAGGTGTAACTATTAAAGGGAATGTTGGAGGGTAGTTTTTCTATGAGTGTAACTATTAAAGGGGAATGTTGGAGGGTATTGTTTCTATGAGTGTAACTATTAAAGGGAATGTTGGAGGGTATGTGTTTTCTATAGTGTAACTATTAAGGGGAATGTTGGAGGGTATGTGTTTTCTATGAGTGTACCTATTAAAGGGGAATGTTGGAGGGTATGTGTTTTCTATGAGTGTAACTAATAAAGGGAATGTTGAGGGATGTGTTTCTATGAGTGTAACTATAAGGGGAATGTTGGAGGTATGTGTTTCTATGAGTGTAAACTAATAAAGGGAATGTTGGAGGGTATGTGTTTTCTATGAGTGTAACTATTAAAGGAATGTTGGAGGGTAAGCATTTAAGGTTGATGTGTTTAATTAACATTAATTGAGAGACTGTACATTCAAATCTAGACAGCTTAGAAACTTACCAAATTAATCAACACCAGTGATTTGTTGAAATAAATAACATTTTACTATATACATATACTAGCAAAAGTGTGCCCGTTGGTGCACAGTGGGTTTTTTTATTTGTAATTTTATTTAGTTTTATCTGCTGGAGTGTCAGTTACATATATTAGATTAAAATATATGCGTAAGCTACCCACCACTTACAAGCCCTCCATATTAGGTAGTCCTATCTAAGAATGACATTTTAAGTAATAATGCTGTTTTTTTGGAGTGTAATTATTATGAATTGGATAGTTTTTTCCTAATGATAACTTCCCGCGGCACTGGAGCTTCCTGTTAGGACAGACAGAGAGAGACAGACAGAGAGAGAGGGAGAGACAGACCGAGGGGAGAGACACAGAGACAGACAGAGAGAGAGAGAAGAGGAACAGAGAGAGAGAGAGAGAGAGAAGAGAGAGAGAGAGAGACATGAGAGAGAGAGAGAGACAGAGAGAGAGAGACGAGACCAGAGAAGAGAGACAGAGAGACAGAGAGAGAGAGAGAGACAGAAGAGAGAGAGTAGAGACAGAGAGAGAGAGAAGAGACAGAGAGAGAGATAGAGAGACGAGAGAGAGACGAGAAGAAGAGAGAGGAGAGAGACAGAGAGAGAAGAGACAGAGAGAGAGACGGAGAGGAGAGAGCAGAGAGAAAGCGAAGACAAGAGACGAGAGAAGAACAGAGAGAGACAGACGATAGAGAAAAGAAAAAACAGACAAGAGAGACGAAGAGGAGCAGAAGAACAGACAGAGAGAGACAGAGAGAGGGCAGAGAGAGGGAGACAGAGAGCGGGGAGACAGAGAGAGGGAGACAGAGAGACAGAGAGGAGACAGGAGAGGAGACAAGGACGGAACAAGGACGGAGACAGAGACGGACAGAAGAGAGACAAGAGAGACGGAGACAGAGAGACGGAGACAGAGAGACGGAGACAGAGAACGGAGACAGAGAGACGGAGACAGAGAGACGGGACAGAGAGACGGAGACGAGAGAAGACGAGACAGAGAAGACGTAGACAGAGAGACAGAGAGAACAGACGGACAACGGACAAGAACAAACAGAGAGAGAGAGAGACAGACAGACAGACGGAGAGACAAACAGAGAGAGAGAGAGAGACAGACACAGAGAGAGACAGAGACAGACAGAGAGGCAGAGAGACAGACACAGAGAGACAGACAGACAGACAGAGAGACAGACAGACAAAGAGAGACGACGACAAAGAGACAAACAGACAGACAGACAGAGAGACAGACAAACCAAAGAGCGACAGACAACAACAGACAGAGAGACAGACAGACAAAGAACAGACAGACAGACAAAAAGAGAGGGAGAGACAGAAGAGGGAGAGACAGACAAAAGAGAGGGAGAGACAGACAGAGGAGAGACAGACAAAAGAGAGGGAGAGACACAGAGGGAGAGACAGACAGAGACAGACAGAGACAGACCAGTGAGACAGACAGAGAGACAGACAGAGAGACAGACAGAAGACAGACAAGAGACACACAGAGAGACAGACAGAGAGACAGACAGAGAGACACACAAGAGACAGACAGAGAGACACACAGAGAGACAGACAGAGGAGAGACAGAGAAAGCACACAGAGAGACAACACAGAGAGAGAGACAACACAGAGGACAAACAGAGAGAGCGACAACACAGAGAGAGAGTGTTCATCTAAAGCAAAAAACTAAAACATAGACCCTTACCAGCCTTCAGGGAAGTTTTCAGTAAAGCAGTTGTCGTTTGGCCACGCCCACCCCTCCCACTACACATTGCATCAGGATGTGAAGTTCTCTCCCACAATGCAATACAGCTATATCATCTACACTTACTGGAAAGCTAACTTTCTTTTGATGGCCATTAACTCGCACATGCTCAGTAAGTCTCTCCCACAATGCAAGATAAAGGATGTTACTTAAAGCATTGCATTGTGTCAGATGTGATGTAGTGCACATCAGCTACCGAAGCACACCTATTGGATAATAAGGACAATAAGGAAATTACGCAAACTTCCATGCAGAATTTAATACATTTGAGAGGTGTGTCTATAGCTCCCATTTTGACCATCCATTCATCGTGGGGAGATTCTGTATGTTATACTTTTTATTTTTTATTTCATATGCCATTTACAACACTGTTACACACACTTATATATCTTTATTTTGTACATATTAATAAACTAATTCATGTTATACCTTTTACATTACCATATACCCCTGTACACCTGTATAATATTATTTTAGCCTACCCCCACCTACATATTACAGTCTAAAAACTCAATGCAATCTCCACAAATGGAAAATAATTTTATATAAAGGAAGGAATCCCCTTTAAACCTGCAGTCTGTGCGCTCCATTTCAGTGTATTTAATTAATCATTAAATGAATCACTGGCATTGAATCCAATGCATTCTCAACATACATTACAAGGTTGCAAATGTGGTAAAGGATTGAAAATGTTTCATGGTCCCTATGGAACAAAGCACCATGAGAATTTAGAGCTACGAATAG
Organism: Hymenochirus boettgeri; assembly: GCA_019447015.1. NCBI lineage: Eukaryota > Metazoa > Chordata > Amphibia > Anura > Pipidae > Hymenochirus > Hymenochirus boettgeri. Next base: position 50,747,937 of record CM033469.1, on the reverse strand, counting down.
TCCTGAGCTGAGAGATGAAAAATGGAGGCCCCCAACTTTTACTTCAAATACTTCAATGGATAAATTGACACTATGAACTACAGATAATCTTATAGGTTCATAAATTCTTTGTAATGTGTTAAATGCAGCATTTCTAGCCTTCAAGCCTAAATATGTTATTTTTCCACTGTAGTTCTCCTTTAATTAAAAAATAACTCAACAATATGAAAGGTTTGTTTTCACCATAGAGTACTTGTCTTCCTCCATTAAAATTCCCACCATCATTACCAGGAATGTTTAAACAAGGGAACTATTTCCAAAAGAATATTGTTTTCATTGGTGGCACTTGATCCCTTGTGTGTTGTCCCTTATTTACTACAAAGGAATGTCCTTGGCCATCATACTGTTCTTGTTCAAACGAAAAGGCTATGGTTTATTGTTAAATGTTTTCACCAGTCTAATGAATACAGAAACCACAAAAGAAAACATCTCTAAGAAATATACCATAGTCCTTATCCTTTTTTGATTTTAAAGTTTGATATAAATATCTCGGCACATTATACAGTGTTGATAAATCGCGATACTTCCCTTTATTGATGTTTTGTTTGACCCAAATTTCAATTGTTTTTAAGCTGTCCAGTAACTTACAGCAGCCATCAGAATTTAACTTTGTAAAATGTAGTTCAACTTGGTTCTGCTTTTTATTAACTGAAATTCTCCACTCTGACCTATGTTATCAAGACACATGTATAGATTAGAATTTATTGTTAAGTAGTAGGCAGATTGATAAAAAGTTTCTTTATCAAATGGGGTGACCAAATACTATTTTTTTTAATAATTTTAAGTACTAGCCTTAAAATCAGTTTTATTAGTGTAAGCTAACACCCCCCCCCCCCCCTCTTTCCCATTTTTTTTTTTGTACACATTAAGGATATTTTTCTGGACTGGACATTTTTTTATTTTCCATGAGCCCAATACCTTAAATGGGTTGCATAACTTCCACAGTGAACAATAGAAAAAGGCTCTCGATCTGGATTGGATTCCAGGGGCATTTGCCAAAGCTTGATTGTGCCTTTATGTCTCCTTTAGTGTTCTTCAGTAATTACATGTGATACATAAAAAAAATCCCCCCCCATACATGTTCACAGTTCCCCAGCAGCTGAAATGGCTTACTCACATTTACAACCTGCCCTCCCTAGATATCACCCGCTATGATGAGTGCTAAAAGCTTGCCTCCTACCCAGACCAGGGCCAGGGTTAACACAGCACTTTTCATAGGCTGGGGAATGTCTGTTACAACCTCCTCTCTGCCGTCAAATAAACTTGAGTGCCCTGATGCTTGGATACAGTCTACATAATCAAGCTGACAGGGGGGAGAGGAGTGTTTTATTGCATGCTAGCTTTGAGTGACCGTTAGAGCAGACAGAAAGTTATGCCCCCTCACAGCATGGCTAATTGAAGGCAGAGAATGGCTCGAAATTGGGACAAAAAAGAAGGGGAGGGCTGCGTTACTTTACTCTTTTTAAAGCAATTTTTAAAAATGCATGTGCGGCAATACAATATCCTTTAATTTTCTATTTTTTTCAGCATTTCGTGCAATTCTTGGAAGAAAGATGTCTCACAGGAGATTAAAGAGGCCTTGGAAGAAACTAGAAACAAAGGAATATGCGCTTAGTGACTGTACTTGAATTACTATTAATACTCGATCTGTAAAATGGGCAGATTATAACTGTTATAGTAACAATGGTGCTTCCTACCAACTATGTGGCATTAATGCTGTAAGTTTTTTGGTTCATCTGTGATTAATTCTTCAATGAATTGGCCCTTAAAGGGCAACTGTAGTCTCTGAACAAGTAGGCTAAATGAAAGCCTTATAAAAGCTAAAGTCTTAGCTTTATAATAAGCCCTGGTTGCACCTGTAAGAAATTATATTGCGGTTTGGATAATTTCCTGCTCCAGTTGGTTGACCACTTGACTCTCTTTCTTCTTCCTCTCTCTGCCTGAGTGTTCTCTGGGCGTTCCTATAACACCTCTTAGCCACTATCCAATCACCCCTTACACACTGGCTGTGATATGCTAATTGGGATTTTTCCAGGTCCATAATTGCCAAAGGTTCTTGTACAAGTCATTCTGAATGAGAAAGCCAGTCGGATGTACTAGCGAAACATCTTCAAAACGAAACTTCAAGTCCAGTTGATCTAATTTAATACAACAGATATTTAAGGGTATGTTTTGTTAATGTAAAAGAGAATATATTTTTCTCTACGAACTCTGAGGATGCCCTCATCTATATTATTACTGTGAAACTCCATTAGATAGAAGACAATAAGTGTCATTTGGGTTACTAAATTGATACAAGTTAGCAATAAAGTAAGCAGCTAACCAGGCTATGTTCATTTGAAGTAGAGGGGATACCTGTCCACCAATAGATCTTCCAGGTAACACACGGCAAGAGAAAAAGATTTAAAGAACAAGTTTATTGCCCAAACACTGCCCTGTCTCATCTGGGATCAGTATCTAAAGTGCATCTTGCAGAGCATGTCTTCCATTTGTTAGGTCCTGGGCCAAAAGGTGGAACAACAACTCTACAGCTGTCCTTTAATCTTAGACGTTTAAAAAAAATGTTAATACATGTGGTAATAACAGTGAAACTGTGTGGAAGAAAATGTCTTTAGAAACATTGTTAAGAACAATAATCTACGAAGAATTGGATGCCTGGAAAATTCAGTCAAATAATTATAAATAATTTATTTTTGTTTGATCCTGGCTTTTCCAATGGTTATATCATAATATGGATTGTCCCCCTTTTAGGTAATTTGGATTGCTGCAGGTTTTTTATTCCACCTCTTGATCACCTAAAAATTGTGGATGGGATTATAGGGTTGAAAACCTGATGAATCTGTATTTCTTTCAGCCATTGCAAATATTGGACAGATTAAATGCAAGATGGGGTTTCTTTTCACTCAAGAAGAGAATACAAGATTTAATACTGTTATCTAGTCTTAAGGTGTTGATATAAGGGAAGATTTTTTGGCCAGGTTCGTACACACGAGCGAATGCACGATGTGTACGAACGTCCATTTCGGGCGATAATCTGCCCTGGTATGGACCCTTTTATGGCCGAAATGGGCGGTCGTTCGAGATCCGCCGGTCCAGTCGAGTAACGTCCCCAACCGAACGGCCCATACACGGGCCGATTTCGGCCCGAAACGGACGTTCGTTCACATTGTGATTCGCACATGTGTACGAAACTTTAGATGCACCAAACACCAGGACCGATTCAGGCTCCCTGCACTCCCAATCCAGCCAGGCCAAAACTCTGCCACTTATATCAACACCTGCGAGAGTTACCCCTTCTGGGGGTAGTGATCACAAGATTGCAACAAACTGTGCGGGGCTCATGTACAACCCTGAAACATACAAGGCTATAAATTAATGAAAAAAGTTCCTCCGATCTAAATACAGTCTTTTATTTAGGCATATTTAAAAGAGCAGATCAGGCTACCACTGCCTAGTCTCAGATGGCTTATTGTATAAAAAATATTTCATTTAATCGGCGTAAAAATAATGGTTTTGCCATGGGCAAACCCATCACAGGGTATTGGTGAGTGTTTAATACACTAGATTTCAGACTACATATCTAGTAATATAAGTAGACCATATGTCAGTTTTTTAGTGCTAACCCAGTTCTTTATATACCATGTAACAGTTTCTACCAGCTCATTTCAGGTTCCTCTTCCTTGAGGACTCTCCATTTCAAACCATTTGAATTTATGGTTTATGGAAGAGAGAAGTTAGGGTGTGTACATTACATTTTGTGAGGTTCTCATTCATCCAGTCATGGTATATCTGTTGTATTCAGTTAGATCAACCGGGACTTGAAGTTTAGTTCTTGAAGATGTTTCGCTAGTCATCCGATTGGGCTTTCTCAATCAGATGAGAAATGGCTTTCTCAATATCTTCTGAAATGAGAGACCCAGTTGATGACTATAGCAAAACGTCTTCAAGAACTAAACTTCAAGTCCAGTTGATAGAACTGAATAAAACAGATGGACATTACATATTACTTCCCCCAAAAAATAAATCTGCAGGAAAGCTTGTTAATCATGGAATCAGGTTACTATACAAATAACAGATCTTTTTTCTATGTTTCAGATATGGTTTTCCACAAAAAATATTTCACTGAAGCAGGAATCCCACCGAAAATATTCCATACATCACCCTGTCCACTGGTTCCATTGAAATTGTGGCCTCTATTATAGCTGTAAGTTTGTTCTTTAAACCTTTTTTAATACAATTATTACGTACCTTCTGTTATAATGCAGAACTTTCTGCAATAATTAAATATTGGAGCTTTATTTCCATTTTCCCATTTCACCTTTTATTAATTTGCCATTTTGGAGAGAAGAAAAAAACAATCCAGACTGGCTCTGCCATCAACGTTTGACCTCATTAGTAACAAGCACCTTGGTCTGGCCAGTCAGACATTTCTAGGCCCTTAATGACCCTGGCAGTTTGCAGTAACTGGTGCTGGTAGATCTCTCTAAGCTGGTACAACAATGCAATATTTCAGTCGGATCAGTTCAGTGTATTAGTCGATAGGCCGAAATGATCGTATGGATTTCGGCCATGTCTGACCAACTGTTCGTCCGAATCAGACGAAAGGGCATCGGACATGGTGGAAAAGTAGAACCCGCACGGCGGTCATGGTAAACTGTCGGCCCGTGGCCACTTGCCGCTACTGCAGTCCCTCCTCCTGGCCACCAGTCAGAAGAGCCGACCAGTCTATGCTATGGTTCCTCAAATGTATTAACCTTGGTTATTTGGATTTTATACTTTACTGTAATTTGTGTATTCCTTCAATTTAGCTTTCTTTTATACGCTCATGAATATATTGTATTTTTAAAGGGCAATGTCCACATTTCCAACAAAAAAAACTGAACTTATTATCTGCCCGCAATCCCAACTTCTATTTTTACTTGTTTTTTTTTAAATATGATACCAATATTTAATAAGAAGTTCTCTTCTATTTCCTTCCCTCGCTCAATTAGCTTTTATAAGATAAGCATGTGCAGAGGAGACGCAGGGGAAACACAGTCACAGCCCTGTGTGAAAGGCAAAGAGGGAGGTGCCAACTTATAGTGGCCATAGATACATTAAAGGGACAGTTCATTGGAATTATCAATATTTGTTAAATAGTTAGCTTGTGTAATGCCTTCTTAGTTAGTCTACATTATCTCCCATTTGAAAAATCTGTTTATTTTTTATCCTTTGCTGTTCCCTGCTGTTGCCATTAGTGAGATGACATTTCAGGTTCTACCTGCCTCTTTCTTCCCGGATGCACCACACCCTTGGAATGGTCCTAACAGTAATTTCTACTGATTGGCTGTTGGATGGGTCAAACATGCTCAGATCTCTACTGAGCAACTTAATCAACCCAGGTGCTGGGTCAAGGGCAAGACCTAACGGTCTCTATTAGGGTCCTGCAAACAGGAAGTCAGTATTTCGGTTGCATTTATTTATCACAGACAAAATCTGATTGCAGATTAAGGTCATTGGGATGAAAAAACTGCTCTTTTTCTGAAAAGTACATGTATTTGCACTGATTTCCCCTTCTAATATATTGGCTTTAATGGGTATTGGATGATTATTGCTCTGTGTATGAAATGACTAAATTATCGTTATACTATTATTATATACAGTATTTTCTCCTGTTATATTGTTCGTGATTAAAGATGAACAAAGCTGGTGAGTTTTTGTTCTGACAGTGGTTCTGCGGGAATTCTCAAAAATTCAATTGAACACAATTGAACAACAGTTTTTTCGATCATGGGTTTTGGACTTTTTTGATCTCAACTTTTGACTGTATATTTTCGCTATTTGAATTTCAAAAAGTTTCTGACAGAATATTTGAAACAGGGATTCATCTCTGTTTATGATCACATTTTAACACTTGTAATCAGATTATTACCAATATTTTTATAGACTCTTGATCTATAAACATTGTCCATTCAACATTTGGGTTTCTTACTTGATTCCACTAAATATCTTACATATAGTTATTATAGGTTGAAAAAAGACAGCTGTCCATCATGTTTAACCACCCTTCCATGCAAGTACTACATCACCAATCTTACAGTCAGGGGAAAAAAAAGCTCAACTTCACCCATATAGACTGTGCTACTCTACGCTGCTCCCAGATCCCACAACATCTGTGTCAAAGAACACCAGTTCTGCTTATTAATAACACATATTATTATTAATCCTATATAACTCTGCCTGTCAAAGAGACACTCAGCCTCTTTTGAACATTAGCCAACACAAGATTTTACCAACCTTACTGCCTTACATGAAGAACATTTTTCATAATATAGTATTTGAATTTTTTTTGGAGAATTTTCTCATATCCTTCCTCAATATTTCCAAACTGCTTTAACTAAGCTACTAATAGTCCAACCCTACATTATAGCAAAGCCTTTAGTTTTGCTTATCTCTGCAAAAAAGAACGATACCAAACCATCAATAATTAAATAATTCAAAGGCTGGGAGAAAGTTAGCTTTGATGTACCGATGTAAGAAACGTCTAGGGATTGTGGACATATTACAGATGATCTGTATGCTAAAATAGGTTCACCATGTGGTGGATGATATAGTTAAAACTGGATTAAAGCAAACTGTATTAAATTCAGTTATTCTATTTGGCAATGCAGTATCCAGCATCCCTGCTATAAAATATAATGGGTTTAGGGGGTATGGGTGGTGGGTTGACACTGTTGGTGCTTTATATAGAGAGGAAACCGGCAAAGTGTTTCATATACTGAGGTGTGCCGGTTTGATAGGTCTTACCTTAGATCTAGCCATTGCCATATCCCAAATTTTAATAGCTGGTACATATGAGCCATTAGCCAGTTGAAAATTATTAAACATAAATACATTTTACAATACTGTAAAAACATGCATCACATTACTTGCATTGATAGTATTAACAGCTCTCCGAAAAAATCTTTTTAACAACCTTTGGTTGTAGATTTCTATAACGTCTCGTAGACGGAACAGCTCAAAGGTTTGATACCTTATGGAACCTGTCTTTAATGATTCCTTGTCTGGGATGCAGGGATAGTGGGTGGTGGGGACTACCATCTGAAGCCCCTGGTAAGTAGGTAATAAGGGTCTGGAAATTTGTAGACGTCTGGATTTGGAAAGCCTCAGGTGTGTTTCATTTATGAGTGCCCCAATGAAATAGATGTCAGCTGAGATGCTGTGTAGTAAAAAGAAAGTACTAGGCCTTGAAGGTCCCTTGAGGAAAGACCACTCCATTTACGGTGCCCATTGCCCCAAACATATATGGTTATAACAGTGTGTTGTATAATCTTGTAGAATCTTTTTGGTATTCAGGTGCATTCCAGAGGATATAAACGAGCTGACGTAGAAAGGAAAATGTACTCTCTACCTGACCTTGATCCCGAGAAGCTGTAAACCCATTTGCGAGACTTTGCTGAATGCATGTAGGATCCTGGTCAGGTAAGATGTGCCATATGTGCCTCCATGGAAAAGGCGTTGGGTTTTCAAGTAAAACCTTACTTTCTACTAGGCTAAGCAGCGCTATTTCAAAACTTTTGGAAATGGCGCTGCACTGCAAATTAGTGTTACTTGGCGCAAACCTGCTATAGATCAGGTGTAAGGGCATTGGCAGATTCAAGGAGACCTTGATCTGCCAATATGCAGATAGCAGGATTTCATCTGATTTATCTCAACTAGATTGTAGCTCTTTGGGGCAGGGCCCTCTTTCCTATGGTGGCAAAGCTTTAGCACTTCTATTTATATAATTTAACTAGCGGATGTACCCGGCACTGCCCTGTACACATAGGGCATAGTTACACAAAAGTGTGTGTTTAGCATAGATGAAAGACAGGAGAAGATGGAGTTTGCCCATTTAGCGGGCGTGACCGTGCCGTTTGACCTGTCCAGGGGGCGTGGCAATGGCAATTAACCTGTTCAGGGGCGTGGTGGCTAGGTTTACCTGTCCAGGTGGTTGTGCCGATGCGTATGTCTGTCCAGGGGACGTGGCCAAACATTTGACCCATCCAGGGGGCTTGTCTGTGGCATTTACCGTTCATGGAGTGTGGCCTTCTGGTTACGTGAATGCATCTGGGATGTGGCAGTTGTGAGCACATACATACATACTACATACATACATACTACATACATGATTTCTACTTTATATAGTAGATATTTTATGTACTGAACTATCTATGTATTTATCCCCCTTGTATGACTTTATTGTATTTTGTTACTGAACGTTGCGTTGCCAAGTGGCGCTATTTAATAAACATATACATACATCTGCTAAGAGACTGATATCGGTATCGGCATCTTCTCGACTGGATGACGGTTCTGTTTCCATGGCATAAAGCAGGGAGAAGATTGGGCATCCCTGTCATCCCACGCAAGATTGTTTCTCTGGGAGGATATATGTCAATTGGCTTGTATACGGGCCACTGGGTGTAGTATAGTATTTGAGCTATGGTGATCTGTAGATCTTACGGTGTATAGTTGCTGGCAAAATGTTTTTTTAAGGGTTTGTACAAAGGTTGTTTAGAAACTAAGTTATTTAATGTGTTGACACTGGCATTATGGGTATTTTGTTGCAGCTCATTTAAAGGAAAAATGCAAATTATACAGCAAAAATATATTTTTTTTTGTAAATTTCCACCACTATTAAGATAAATGAGTGTGATTTTTCAGATAAATAGAAGAATCTGTGGTTTCTGTAACTACCATTTGTAATCAGATTGCCTTTTGTACTTGAATTTGTGTACATTTCCTGGGTTTGTGCAAGCATGCAATTCTGGAGAAAACTCAGACTACACAAGTGAGAGTTTATATAGGGATCATACGCTACCTCAGTGTAATATAAGGAATTACCCACCGAGGAGTTCCCTAACCATATAAAAGCACAAGGTCATTAGGCCAAGGTGTTATTCATAAAATACAAATGGGAAAAAAATCCAGCACAGGCACTTGTCTCCCCCTCCCTGTCTCTCCTTTCCTGGTATTAGTAATGTACATACAAGCCCATTTTTGTAAAAACACAATGTTACTGCTACATTGGCTCGGCAATCACGCAGTGCTGTTCTGATTATTGTGCGTGGTAAGGAGGAGCACATCCTGCTTATCAACATAGTAATTCGATAAGTCAGTGACAAAAATGGGCTTGTTATCTAACATTACAACAGGCAGGGAGAGAAAAATGGGGAGAGGCAGTGGAAATAGGAAGCAATATAGATTCTCACCACTGCACCCCCATTGAAATTCCAGAGCCTTATGTATTATATTATTATACATGTCCTCTGAAAAAAGTCACTCATATGTACAGCTCTGATCTCTGCTGTCACTAAAAGCTGAAAATAATAACCTGTTTATATATAATATATATATATAAATATATATATATATATAGAAGATATATATATATATATATATATATATATAATATATATTATAATATATATATTCGGTCGTTGGTAACGGGCACTCCGTCACAGACATCCGCCTGGTGTCTGTGACGGTATATACTTTAATTCTCTACATAGCCAATTATACTGAAGGTTTAATTAATATAAACATATATTGCTTTCATTCATCTATTGGAATGTAATATTTCTATAGTATTTTTGTATTAAAGCCAGCAACCAGCTTACCCATAACATTACTCAACTGACCTAAAGACATATTATATCTGTTGATTCAATTAATCAACTGGACTTGAAGTTTTTAGTTTGAAGACGTTTCGCTAGTCATCTGACTGTTTCTCAATTCAGAATGACTTGTAACAGAACTTCGGCAGTTATGTACCCTGGAAAATCCAATTACATATCACAAAGCAAGTGTTAAGGGCGTGATTGGATAGTGGTAAGAGGTGTTATAGAACGCCCAGAGTAGGTGTCAAAACAGCAATGTACATGGCAGACAGTTGGCTTCGAACCCCACCTTATTTAGGCTTGGTTCTTTATTTCACATAAATGGCCTCCTAACACCTCTCTTGAACCTGACGTTCCTTTGCCAATATGGTTAACATTACAATTTCAAAGTATGTCCCTTTATCCTAAGATGCAGGTACATGGATGAGTCCTGACCTGAGGAATTGGCTTCTTCTTGCTGTCAGTTGCTGTTTTGGTCTCCCCACATACAAATCAGAGCACTCTTCACTGCACTGCGTATATGATGTCGCTTTTCCTTGTGTTTGGTACAAATACCAACAGTGAAGGAGAAAAGCAGACAGGAAAAAAGAACATGGTCATCCCATAGTAGCAGGGTCCTCCGAAAATTAAAAGAATTTTCAAAACAACACCGTACCTGTCTGCTTTAAACCAAACAACACACTGAGGCAGCAATTGGTACATCCAAAAGACCCAATACCGAAACACAAGAAACGACACTCATATTACGCAGTGCAGTGCAGTGAAGAATGCTCTGTTTTTATGTGGGGGAGACCCAAACAGCAACTGCCATCACGTATGGCCCCACACAGAATAGCCAATCCTCGGGTCAGGACTCAGCCTTGTACCTGCATCTTAGGATAAGGACAATACCTTTGAAGATTGTAATGTTAACATTTGGCAAGGAACGTCACTGGTTTCAAGAGAGGTGTTAAGGAGGCCTTTTATGTGAAAATTAAAGAAACCAAGCCTAAATAGATGTGGGGGGGGGGGTTTGACGCCAACTGTCTGCCATGTACAATGCTGTTTTGACACCTTACTCTGGGCTATAACACCTCTTAGCCACTATTCAATCACGCCCTTAACCCTTGGCTGTGACAGCGCTAATTGGGATTTCCAGGGTCCATAATTCCACAGATTCTTGTACAAGTCATTCTGAATTGAAAAGCCAGTCGGATGACTAGCGAAACGTCTCAAGAACTAAGTCCCAGTTGATCTATTGATACAAACAATTATACCATGACCTGGATGAATGCGAACCTTCACGAGCAATAAAGACTATAGTCTTCTTTATTAGTTAAACGGGAGATTCAATATAAGTTTTTTATTGTTAAAAATGGTGCTAATTTTGCCCAACCAATCGAGATCTTATTTAAACCATTGAAAGTCTAACATTCTGATTGGTTGGGGTAAAATTAGCACCAATTTAAATAAGAACTTTATTGAATACCTGTAGTGTAAAGGAGTAGCTTTGGATCAGCATAGACGATGAACTATTATATCTATTCTGAAATAATAATCATATTTCAAGATTCAAAGGGAAAAACCTTCATTTAGATTTTCGAAACCCATCTCTTTGTTTTTTCTCTTTTGGGACGTCTATCTATCCGTTTGAAGAGGTCCATAGAGTAACCTGCTGTGGCAGTTTATTAAATACGATCGAGAGACTTTATTTCTCAGCGGCCCTGCAACCAAGCTGTGTCAGAAACCGGTCCATATGTTTCCTTTCACCTTTGATTGCAATTTATATTGTATTAAAAGGCAGTCCAGCCCTAAAATGAAAACTATACCTACAGAAATCACCCCCCCTAAACTAAGGGTAATAGTTTGGAAATCTGAAATATATACGTCTAGCCTGAAATCCTGCACAATGTCGTTTCCCCTGTTTTCTGGCTTCCTGGATCTTCCCGTTTAGTAAACGTCAGTTATGGATTTATGACAGTGACATCATAGCAATGGATCTGAATGTAATCCCTGTCCTGCTTCTTCTGAGCACGCCCAGGTTGAGTACAGGCAAGTAATTGTACAATTAAATTGTTCAAAATAGAGAGTTGGTTTGACTGTTACTTGATTCAGTGAGCTGGAGAGAAAAGTAATTTTATTCCTGACATCCTCTGCACAGCAATGGAAATTATTAAAAATTAATTATAGCGTGTCCGTTGTGATAGGGAAATTAATAAAACAAGGACAGCTCACATGTAACGCTTTTTCCTATTGCCTCCAAACAGAAGAAATAAGAAAATCACCGTTATTAAGTTTTTTTTAAAGGATAAATTTAGATTATCTGTACACACACAAGCTATTGGAAGCAGGAAGTTTTGAACATTATCCACAATATAATTTCTCTCACATGTGGCTTATTGAAAATGAAAGACTGCAGAGTCTGCTGTGTTTAGAGGAAAACAGTTGCCCTGTTAAAAGGGAAAGTCAGTGTGGGCAAGATCATTTTAAAATTCTAAATTTGTTTATATATGAGTACCTACAGTAACCTTGATTCTACATATTCACTACTGACACTGAAAATTCAAACCAGCGCGCTGAGGTTAATGGGCAACGACAATAATAGTCTCTTATTAGGGGTCCTTGCAAGTATTTCTGTAGACAAAATGCTGAATGGTAGGTTAAGATCCTTAAACATTGAAAAAATACAGCTTTTTTTCTTTAATGGTATTTCCCCTTAAATTTTGAAATCGCTCATTTAAAGAACCAAAGATCCAGTAGTAGAGATAAAATGCCAGCGTCCTTACTATTATATAATAGTGCATCAGAGGAAGTGAGAGCTGCAAAAAAAGCGGAAAACTTTGGGTCTAAAATTTCTTAAAAACCCATACAAAGAATAAGAACGAAATTGAGAAAGATAACATCCAATAGAAGGATTGTGGAAGCCCTCCTTTATTTAAATTACAATACATTTTGTGGAAGTCTACTGAATCTGGTCAAAGTTGCTAATCGTAATTGAAAGTAAAGAAATGTAAAAAGGTTTGAGAAGTTTAGGACCTTCCAGAGGGTTACCTTGACGTTGTTTGGAAGGCTTTTCATTCATGTGATCAAGTAATGTATACTAAAATCCCTTTGTTATAAAGTATGCAGTGTGCAGATAATACTGATATTGTATGGGGCCTAGGAATGGTTCATTGATTATCTTTTGTGAATTGAGAAATGACACAATGAAACTTTGTTGCAATGTGGAGGTCTGAGGCCACACGCTACGCACAGGGAATCGCGCACAAAATCGTGAGCTGTTATCGCTGTGCAATTATCGTGTGTTGTGCTTTCACGTCGTTTTGCGCATGTGATTTTGCCATTTTCCGTTATGGAACGCATGCTAACTACCAAAAACGGAGACAGATGCGCATGCACATCAAAAAGCGCAAAATTTTTCGTGTGTTCCGCCCCGATTTCCATTTAGCGAAAATCACGACGCAAAACGCACTGGGGTGCCCTTAAAGAGCAATAGAGCAAAATGGTATAACTCCTCTAAATTAATTATTATGTTAAAAAAACACCCATGTCATAGATATATTATAAATGTGGTTACTTTTTAAAGTTTGCTGAGTCAACTTTTTCAAGTTTGCCTTAGGAAATAATTTGATGAGAAATGACCAAAAAAGGACTTATGAATTAGCTCTACATTACTCTGAAAATGCCATTAATGGTGCGAGGATTTATAACTAATCTCATTAAAAATGGTACTCTAAAGGTCCTAATTCTGGAAACCCTAGATCCTCTTAAACCTGCCAGTAGTTTAGATTAATTGTTTTTGCATTTTATCTTGTTTTCTTTTTTTTCCCCCTGAGGCTTGAGAGCAGAAGAATCGATAATTGTACCCAGAATCGTCTTATTTTCCTACATTCCTTCATGGATGGCCTTCTGTGTGTATATAAATAAATTGCGGTTTAATATACAGAACCACAAAGGCAGGGACGTATATAAATTCAAGCTTATACTGCTATGCATTGCAAATGAATATAGATTAGCTCCTGTGGGGCATTTCTAAAAATAATCTGGTGCTTCAGACTTTGAATTACAGGGTTTGCCTAAATAATAAGAACAGAGATCTTTCTTCTTTCTTTCCCTTCCCGTTCGTCATAACTAGCTAAAATTCTCTATGTTCAGGAATTATTGAAATATGCAACCAACATTGGGTTGTTCACATCGATTTATATTGAATCCCAGCCATTATAGGCATTTTTGGCCAGCCCTGAACAGCTCCAAAATCTCCTACAACAATATTGGCAGACTCTATCCACAGCCACACAACACTTGGCAGTGGAGAAGGGGGGGCATGATTTTCACAGGTCAAGCCACATAAGGACAGGAGGGTTGGGCACCCATGCGTTAATATTTATAAGTGCCACAGATGTAAACCTTTCGTAAAATTAGGCATAATTTAAAAGTCAACAAGGAGTCCATGACTATACAAATACCAGAACCCCAGACTTGGTGGTTTTTTTATACCAGTTATGACCTCTACTGTTATGGGGGCTTCTTTATATTTGAAAGTAGTACACCTTCTTTGTTGTAAGAAAAAAATGGGCTGAAACCATATACAGGGATTTTGTATTCTTTTTCAAGCAGAACAAAAAAGTCTTTAATTATTCACCAATGAAAAATAATAGGTCAAAACAAATCTTTATCTGTCCAAGTATGTAAACAATAAATAATTTAAGTAGCATTCTGATTTTTGTTCTGTATTATTTTTTTTATTACAATAAACGGTTAGTTACAGAAGAAACTTTAGTTACGTACAATTAGCATTTTTGTTGCAAAATACGTACTTACAAATATTACAATGCATTTTAAAATCTTGATATACAGTACTTAAAATACTAATACTAAATAAGTACTAAAAACTCTCATTTCATAGAGCTTTGGTTTATTGAAAACACTTGGGAGGATAATTCTTTGATTGGAGGATTTGGTTGATGGCGTCTGTTCTTTGGAATATTGACCCATATCTCTGACATTCCAGTAAGTATGCTATTAATTTACAAGGAGGAACTAAACTAATATTGTTTTTATCCTGATGTGAAAATGTTGTCCTCTCCCCAACCACTTATGCATTGTTGATTCTTCTCTAGTAATTTGCATTTAGTACAATACGTAATAGATTCTGTAACCAAGAAACTTTCCATTGGTTGTTGCCAGTCCAAACTACTAGACCCTGTTGGCCCAATTGTAAACGTCGTGGTTATCGCAATTTTTACATGAACGTTCGGTCGTGAATACCACTGCGGTTGTAAACTACCCTTTTTAAGAGTACTGATTTTTACAGTTGTTATTGTGCTGTTTAATGCAATCCACTTTCTTTTCTTTAGCACTTGATACTGGTACCCTACGTACGCATTTTTGTATTCTCGCCATTCAATTGCATCATTTTGCATGGCCAGGTATGACCTTTTTTGGTTTCCTATTATTTATTTTTTTACAAGCTTATACATGCATTTGTATTTAGGATAATTAATGCCTTATTTTGGCATGTAAAGCTGTCCCTCCTCCCTTCCATTCAATTCTAAACGGCTGACCTCACAGCCAATGATGGACTACTGCTTCCCTTGCTGCCCCCTCTATATACATGCCTTGTGTAAATTAAAGTCTCATTGAGCAGAGAAAGAGGCACATTAACCTTTGTGTCAGATGGAAAAGATCTTTTGGCTTTAGATAGAGACATCACAGGCCAATGCTATACTTTGCCCGATGTTACTATTCAGGTTGTTAGCATGGGTTTTGAAAGTAATTTCCAATGACTGTGCCGAATTCCCCAAAAAGTTGCAAATAGTGCCTTCTTAGCTATATGGAGCCAAGCAGAAAACCAAAATGTATGTCTTACTGACTGGGACCCGGTGATGCAGTAGTAGTATCGCAAAGTTAAAAACTTTCAGGTTTATTCAAATAAAAGTTCTTATGGTTAATATGTGGCTAATTTTGCCCCAAACCAATCAGATCTTATTTAACATTTGAAGCTAACATCTGATTGATTCTTAAACGATAAAGAACTTTATTGAGTAACCTCTGTTTAGTTTGTTTTTAAAGGCATTGTGGGATGTGCCTCAGGTAAGACAGACGTTTTTTGGTTCGTATTGGCCGACAGTTGTGCCAGTGGTATGTGATTCAGACGGACTCATGTAACCAGTGAAGAAATATATGGTTACAATCTAAAACAAATGGGGGAAACCTTTGGACGGAACGTAAAGTATGAAGTACAAACAAAGATTTCCATGTTGAATGAAAGCCACATTAACTGTTACAAGTGTGTCTCAGATTGATAAACCTTACACTTTATATCAAGGCAAGAAAATAATCAATGCACATTATAGATCCCATACAATATCCTATTCCCTGGCACACTGGCAGTAACCTTATAACAAAGCGATTTTAGTAATAGATTTCTGAGATCACATGAATGAAAAGCTATACGCTGTATATTAGTTATTTCTTCTTCTGAATACCAAAAGCCTGCATAGGTGATTTCTTCTCTGAATACCAAAAGCTGTAATGAGTCCTGGGGGAAGGTTTTTGGACCCCCTGCTCCTAATTACAGCCCTCCGCAAAGTCATTAGAATTTTGTCATTCATTTGTAAAATGCTAATGTTAAAAAGGAAACTCTTAGAGGAAACGAAAAGTTGGCAACAAAAGTATTACTGTTCTAAATAAGCGTTACTTTATTAGGATTTATAAGCTTGCCATGGGTCCATGGGAGGGAAAAAGCGATTTATCTTTAAAAATATTTATATGGTTGGTTGTATGATCAGTATACTGTAGCTCTAATAAGTAAATTTTTAGTTGGCAGGCATTCGTAAACCACAAAAAAGCCCCAAACTTTTTTTTAATTAAATGGGTTTATTTTATGGATGTAGAGTAGCCAAGAGACTTTTCCTTTATTGTAGACCCTCTGGGTGGATTTTTTTTTAGAAAGCATCTGGGGATTGAAATCACAAGATGGTCCGCTTTTAATATTCGCGGAGCACAAGTTCCTCCCTAGTGGGGGATTTTGTACCACAATTCTAATCTAATAGGGCTTGACTGGTGACTACTGTACAACTAAGTATGGGTGATAAGCATGTGTCTAGGTATAATACCTTCTACCTCCAGCTATAAGCACAATCACATAGATTATGCTTGTTTGGACAAATGTCCCCAAAAAAATTAGTCACATAATTTATATTCCTTTATTTCATAGAAGATATTAAAAATGTCTTGCTTGTGGTTTTGACACCAATCATTTTAAAAGGAATAATAAGAAAGATAACCCCCCTCCCCCACTCCTAAGGAAAGATGCTGCTGTTTTTTTATACGTTGTTTACAATAAATGCAAGCTAGAAAAAGCAAAATATTTCAAATGAAAGTTTTACAGCTAAACCCACGATTGACTAATTAAGTTCATGAGAGTTGTATATCTACTCACCTGCAATGGATCCTAAAAACTTTCACCAGGTGGCAATTGGTTTGCAGCTATACAGTGGAAATACACAGAGAATCTTTGCTTACTATTGAATTTTATCTTATTTCACAATTAGTGGAGAGGCTCACCACACCCTTTAATTTTTTTTATTAATATTCTACATAACTCTTTCATGATTGTCACGAGAGCTAGCATTAGTTTTTTTAAAAGCGTCTGAAGAACTGTATTTTGGTCATTATGGTTTATTATTTCTAATCCACCTCATCATAAAGAACAGGATCCCCCCTACAGGATCCTTATCGCACTCACATACTTTCACACCTAATTTATAAAAATAAACCTTTATTTGACTTGTCAATTATAATATAACTGCTTTAAAGGGTCGTGTCCATTATAAATATACACTGGCTTTAAAGGTAATGTCCACCCCTTAGAACTAATTTTGATATAGTAACTCCCCCTGGTTCCCCCAAGACCCCAACCGTCTTCATTTTTATTTTTATGAATGCCCCAAACCTTTTTACTGCACCCTCCCCTCTTTCCTCCGCCGCGCTGTCGGCCCTCTGCTTGCGTTAAAATGCAAGCAAGGGACGGGACCGGCAGTCGCGTCTGGATTGCTGAGCATAGCCAATCACGGACGCGGCTGCCGGTTATTCGTGCAGCGGAGGAAAGAGGGGATTAATTAATGTTCGGTCACTTTCTAAACGAAAAAATTGAGCGGTTGGGCTGGAGAACAGGGGGAATCCTATAGTAAAAAGGGATTATGCTAGGGTGAGGGAATCCGAGAGGGAGGGGAGAAGGGCTGAGTACGCAATGCCAAAACTTCTCCCTGAGGCCTATATGACTCTGCTATCCTCTGGTGGGCAGTCTGTTTTTGGGACTTTTGGGGGGGGGGACTACGAGGAGAACCATATGAGCTGGGAGATGAGGTAAGGATTAAACTATCACTACATGACCCGTATGTTGGGGGGATTAAGTTTGGGTGGACATGCCCTTTACCTTAGTGCAAAAACTACAAAAATCTTGCAACCAAATTCATATAGAAAAATCTGTTTGTAATTAGTTAGATTGATATACATGATCCCCAGTTCTAAAAACAGGTTTAACCTCTACGGTACTTTGTTGGCACTTTGCAGATATTATCCTTCTCCTATCACGTGTCGCACCTTCTTAGCACTGCTGTGTGTTTGGATAAAGGTGCCATAGATATTATCATCTCCATTATATCACTTGGCCACAATTTCTTCTACAAAATTACCGGGAGATTCAATAAATCTTATTGATCTCCCTGGTAGTTCTGTTATTCTGTATTTGCTGCTGTTTGGGAACATCACTATGGCAGTAGCCATCCCTTTAAAACTGTGTCTGCTTGTTCATTGATAAGCCAGCTACAACCTTTTAAACTCTTGTAAATAAAGGGGGTAGTGGGGATTTAACTTTCCCACCCATTGATGTAATTTTCTGACCCTCACAAATTCCTAAAGCATGATTATGATGGGCTTAAATGCATGCTCAGCACATGTGCACAGCAGGTTACATCCTTACTATATTCGGTCCACTTCCTTCTTTACTGCAGAGGAAAGCTAAAAATTAATGATTTTTTTCAGATTTAATAATGAAGCTATAACGTGACTCAATGAAATCACGTCAGCATTGCACTGGTATGAATGGGAGAAATAATCCAATTCTTAAATATCCTTTAATGCGTTACACTGGTTTGTGTCTAAAGGATAACATTATTGTAAAAGATTACTGAAACTATCCATCATGAATTACAATTAATTCCATTATACCACAGAAAAAGGATTATTGTGTTACTTTACCCATGATAGTAATTAGCGATCAACCATTGGCTATAAAGTATCGATATCGTTACAGTTTGAAGGGGTGAACATCCTTCCATATGGCAAACAGAACAGGCAATCCTTAAGAACTTACGAGTAAATGAAAATGAGACAATGATACTTTCAGCCCTAGACCTCTGATGGCATATTTAATGGCATCTCGGTAATCACGGTTAGGTAAGCTGCTACCCGGCACAATGCCCTCCATATGACGATGATAAGTTTAGCTTACATAGTATACACCAATGTACTGTTTTCTAAATTTGGCATTGGGGGGTGCCTGTGCCGTTAATAAAACATGTCAACAACCAGTTAATGTAGTTCAAAAGTCCATACTAACAAGATCTTACGTCGGGTATCTGGTTTAATACTTATTTTGCCAAAATGGAAAATATTAAAGCTTTTTTAAGTATTAATATAAACCAGTTATTTTGTCATATGCTGCAATTTTAAAGGATGTTCCCAGCCCATACTTAAATAATAATTACCACTATCGATCCCTTATAAATACTATCCTCTGGATCTTAATGGGATACTTGTTGCTGGAGGTTTGGGGCTACATCTGCCTGAGATTATTCAAGGAGAACTAATGTAACATTTTTTAAAAACCTAATAGAACACCTATACATTGTAAGATTCTTTCGCTAAGTTGCACATGTGGAGAAATAGATTCTTTCAATACGAAGGCTTCCATGTTGTTTGCTAGTACAAACCACAGTCTATAAGATCATCAAGAACCACGCCCTGACCCCAGTATTCACTGCCTCTATGACAGTGTTTTTCTATACACCAATATGGAAGTGCCCTGAAAAGACTGTGAAAGCTGCTTGTTACCGCTGCATTTATTTACCAGTCCAATGTTAGTTTGCTGTTACATAAATTCTTGTTTGTAATGTAATTCTCTGCTTATTTCAGTGTTGGCGCACCGGATAGGCATCCATGTTTCAAATACCCGTTAAGAAGGTCACAAGTTCCACTACCCAGACTTCTCTTTTTTTGTTTATATTATGTTTTCCAAGCAAAAGATGAGCTACGAAATGTACCAAACCTTTCATCAGCTTATTCAGGGGGTGGTGCACCTGGTAGACGCCAGTTTTAGAAACACAACTTTATAAGGTCACAAGTTCACAACCCATACTTATACCTTTATTTTTTGTTTTTTGGAATTTATGTTTCTAGTAAAGGATTCTAAATGTACCAATATTCTCTTTTTAGTTTCCTCATGTTTACCTGTAAGGTAAGAGCTCTGCTTTTAGCAGTAAATGTACAAGTTGCAGGTTGTATTCCCTCAGACTTACTTTTTTTTAGTTTTCTGTTCTTACATCCATGCTATCTGTGAAATACACTGCAGGTTTCTTTTCTTTGTATGAAAATAAAGGATAATAGCTTGTAGGACAGGGCATTGAAATCCTGAAACGGAAATCCCTGTTTCTGTGTCCCTGAAGAGGGAGGATCTCTGTGCGTAATGTGATTGGCTGTCAGCTTTCTAGAAGCAAGCTGCAACCTTGATCTGTTGAGACCAATCTGTTGGGGGTTTACCCAGTTAAGTGATGGTGAGCTGTTGGGATTGTGGAGCTGGACCCCTAGTTAACTAACAGATTATTTTTTTATAAATCCCCCATGCCACAGCAAAGGGAAAGGTGAGATCAGCTTGTTGTATTTTTTGCTCTGTCTATTGGGACAATGTTTTCTGGGAGACCTTAGTCTAGTCCCATGAAACTCCTGTAATAGGAGTTTCATACAACTCCTACTTAAACGAGCAAATTTAGGGGGTATAAGTGCAAATATAGTTTCAGCATGGGGTCTGCCGAGCTAGAGCAAGTTGGTCCACCATGTTTAATGGCCCCAACCGTCCCCCAGATGTTACCACAATTCATTTTTAAAATCCTGCTAACATCGGTCTATGTACGGTTACCGTTTCCAACTCAGATTCAAATTCTACTTAGCACAAGCTACAGACCCAGGGACTGTACTTGAATTATTAATTTTCTAAATGTAGTGTATACATTAATATTCATATTCTATTTATTGTGTACAATGATTATTGTATTGTAGTTGATTCTGTTAATAATAACTTGGCCTGTGTGTAATAAAAAAAAAAGCTAAACTCTCATCTGTCTGTCATTTACAGTGAACCCGATAATAGAAAATGTACTATCAAGAACTTGTTTATAATTTGAAGCTGGGTATGTGGTTTTTCTTGCACACGAAGGTCAAATCCATAACAAATTGCATGTAATGTGCCATGGTGATTTCCAGATGATCTCACCACTCAAACAACCCACACAACAATCGGATCTAATCTGTCTGGGTTTTGTTTAGCAGAATGCAAACAATCAAACAATGCATGGTATTTCTCTGCTTCTTTTTGTCAAAGTTTCATGTAATTTAGCTTGTTGCACAAAAATTAAAATGTATTACGCCTCAATTAATTAGACTGCCATGGATCACTGCACTCAGTATTTAAAACTGCATGTTTGAAATTTAAAAGTAGAATCTGTGGTTTAAGGGAGTCATGATTTACTATTTAGTCTGGATAACTATTATTCAAGCCACCTCTACTAGAATAGAGAGCTATTTGGGGCTTTTTTATAAAGATCGCTATTTTCACCATTTCACTATTGCGACATGGAGATGGCAGAGATTGTTCCTTCGCCATATTTTAATATCGCTGCAAAAAGTATCACTGTGGCGATGAGCAGCATTCGTACTGTCAATGTGCGCCGGCGATTTGCTGTCTTCATTTGCATTAAGTCCGGTTCACAGCGAAATGACTGTCAAGCGATCTTGGAAAACCGAAAATCGAGATCGCGGAAACGCATAAAAGCTGAAAAAATAGCCACCACAACCACACCACACCCCGGACCCTTATTGGTATTAATAAACTCCTTGACAATGTAAACGACCCCTTTCATGGACCCATACAAATATGGACCTTCTTTAGCCACTTAGACTTGGCGGGTTTTTAATAACTTTGAAATATGATCAACCGTGTGTACTGCCACTTTCATAAATTGCAATGTATTCCAAATTTGTCAATAACCAACCTATTTAATATGCCCCATTATTTTTGTGTGGTACTGTTTGCTTGTAAGTTATCTGTTCTCGCACTGACAGCCAGTTCATTTGTTTCTTATTATGGACTGAAATCTCTCATCTTGATTGGATGTTTATTGAGATGCTAATTTTTCTGCAGAACTCATGGGGATTAAGAAGTTTCACAATTTTGCAAAACAGGTTGAAAACTTCAACTATTCTGTCAAATATGGACCTTCCTGCCAAAACCCTGCTAGTATTTTGCAGAACATTCCTACTGGCCTTTTTATTTTTGCCTTAGTGAGAAACAACTAACTAACCCTTTGCCTCCCTGTACCCTACCCCCAGTAACTGGCAATAAATCCAATATTTGGCTGAACATGAACTGACCTTTTTCAAATGACACATCATTTGCTGCTACATGATCAAGTGCGGGTGAAGTCCCAGTTATGCTGGGGCGAGCGAAGCCAGTTTCAATGCAGAGAACCTGTATTATAAATGTCGAAAAAAAAATGTTAACCTTTTATCAGAAAAAAATATTTTACCATTTTAGGTGATTCCATTTGTCCTGGTTGGTGAACGGTTTCAACAGACCCAGCGTCCCGCACATTTAATGATAGCTGGGAGTGTCAATTGGATCTCCAACTTTACAGTTGGCTTGTTTTTCCTTTATACATGTAAATTTAGCAAATATGTTTAATATCCTATAGTGTTACTCATATTTTCCTGAGTCCGGTTTTGATGGCGTTTTGCAAACTAAGGACATATAGAGTTCGTAAAACCCCTACTTTTAAATGCAATGTGCAGAATGTCAATTCAAAGATAATATCAGCACTTTTCTTACATCAGTTAAACTCACATATATTTAAAAAAAAAAAAAAAAAAAAAAAATTTATAACTTGGTGTCATAGTTTTCTTTGAGCTCGAACCCCTTATAAGAAAGGTCTGGAAACATATATTAAGAGAACTTAATGAATATAGTTAATAGAAAACTGCTTCCTCGATTAGAAATGTTAAAATAACATGTATTCCTCAAAACACATAGATAACACATAGATCATGGACACTTCCTTGAAAGTCACACATTTTTGTCACGAGAACACATCTTCGTTTAGGCATACCTACTGTGGTCAGTCCTGTTCTTTCTGTCTCTCTGTGTCTGTCTCTCTGCCTCTCTGTCTGTCTCTGTCTCTCTCTGTGTCTGTCTCTCTCTCTCTCTCTGTCTTGTCTCTCCGTCTGTCTGTCTGTCTCTCTCTCTCTCTCTGTTTGTCTGTCCGTCTGTCCCGTCTGTCTCTCTGTCTCTCTGTCTGCTCGTCTCTCTGTCTCTGTCTCTCTGCTCGTCTCCGTCTTCTCCGTCTCTCTGTCTCCGTCTCTCTGTCTCCGTCTCTCTGTCTCCGTCTCTCTGTCTCCGTCTCTCTGTCTCCGTCTCTCTGTCTCCGTCTCTCTGTCTCCGTCTCTCTGTCTCCGTCTCTCTGTCTCTCTGTTCCTCCGTCTCTCTGTCCCGTCTCTCTGTCTCTCTGTCTCCCTCTCTCCTGTCTCCCTCTCTCTGTCTCCCTCTCTCTGTCTCTCCCTCTCTCTGTCTCTCTCTGTCTGTCCTCTCTCGTCTGTCTCTCTCTGTCTGTCTCTCTCTGCTGTCTCTCTCTGTCTGTCTCTCTCTGTCCTCTCTCTCTCTCTCTGTCTCTCTCTCTCTCTCTGT